>JABJVR010048420.1:0-24500 GCA_025773905.1 Chitala chitala
TCACTTAAATCACCTATACTCTCTATTTATTCATCGTTCCTCTCTTTCAACCCAGCCTCCCGCCCCCCCGGCCCCCCCCCCCACCCCCCCCCCCCCCCCCCCCCCCCCCCCCCCCCCCGACGCCTACTCACTGTCCTCTCCAGGGCAGGGCATGCCAGGCTTCTCTGGAATACTAGGGAACACTGAAAGAGATTGCAGAAACCAGTTAAATAGGTGCAGAGTGCACGTACCCCAAACTGGTGTCGGGTTACACAGCACCCAGGGGCTGACGCTGCTCACCACTGACTGTGCACCAAAACACCACAACGTACATTTAGGAAAAAGTCTGAGGTCCACTTCAGATTCCACACTCATCTGTTCACTCAGCAGAACCACGTATCCAATAGTGTCACTGAGAGCATGGAGCTGATCCAGTGGGTGCATTTCTCACACCTGGGAACATTACATGCTTGTGTACAGATCGCTAAAAATTTGTATTCAGCTCTATTGTATGCTTCTTGTTCACTTCAAAGCTCCAGAACTGTTACTTTTACACAGCAGGGTCTGCCCTCGCTAGGCCTGAGAATACTGGATCAAGCGCAAAAAGCAGGGCAAGACAGAGAACACGTCAAAGTTCTGACAGGTGTTTCACATAACAGGAGTCACTTCATAGTCGTTACACACACTCTCTGGGCTAAATCGATCCCACCTCATCATTACAGTCACTTTATTACTATCCTTACTTATACTCTTTTTAGACTTGGCTTGGCTAAACATTTATAAAGGCTGCAGTTCTGCTCAGGCGTTTGTCACTCAAACCCTTTCTGTGGCAGAAGGTCAAGCTGACCACAGCTCCTTTCGCAGTCATCAGCCCACCTGCTGGCCAAGTAAGAGCAAGTCACTTTCCTGTCAGTGTCCAGGGCGGCTGCTTGGTGACTCACAGCTCACATGGACAGAGGGTTACCATGGTAAAAGAGGGGGAGCAACTGCTCAGTGAAGCTGTACAGAGCTCAGCGGACATGTACTGTGGTGACGGGATCAGCTTTCACCAGGCCTCTAACTATTTTAGGTCCTTCTGACTATAGCCGCTAACCATGCTGGTCAGTGACACTAAGATAGCAGCTGAGCATGGCAACTAACTCTGTCCATCTTCTGTCCATCACTGTCCTTAAATGACTAATGTGATGGCTAATGGACAAAAGGTAAAAAGTTACACAGACAGCAGAAGCGTAATTGACCAAAACTTCACACGATTGTGATTCAAGAGAGGAGCTGCTGTTGGACTTTTGACTTACTAACATGAAAATACAGTTGAGTTTTGAGTCACTAACATGAAAATACATCGTTAAAGCATGTAGCTGGGGGGGGAGACATGAAAGGTACCATGGAGGAGGAGACCAGAGGTGCTGGTGCGACTGTAAAGGCGGAGGGCCTCTTCCAGCTCCATCTGGGAGGAGATGGTGCAGGGGTCCCCTGGGTGCACAAACAAAAACATGACAAGCAGGTCGTCATCAACAACAAACAACAAACAACAGCAAGGCTTGCTCACATCATAACCCAGCACGTACATGTCAACATCGCCCACACTCGTCATATAGGTGTCAACATCATCACCCATATCACAACCGGGTCAACACTGCCCACCGATGCCAGTTCACCTGCAGAGGCTTGTTCTGTGCCCTGGGCTTATAGACAGAATGTCAATCCACTGGCTAAGCCTCACTGCCATCTCTGGGCCTACAGACACAAGACCAGTCCACTGGCTAAGCCTCACTGCCATCTCTGGGCCTACAGACACAAGACCAGTCCACTGGCTAAGTCTCACTGCCATCTCTGGGCCTACAGACACAAGACCAGTCCACTGGCTAAGCCTCACTGCCATCTCTGGGCCTACAGACACAAGACCAGTCCACATGCAGCTTCCTGTAGCCTGCAGCAAAATTCAAACCCCACAAAGCTCACTGAGCATGAAAAGTACCAGCCTTACAGCGGTTCTCCTTTTTTTTTTTTTTTTTTTTTAATTAATCAATGTCCAAAGTCTTAACTTCCTACACTTGTTGGAAAAGTGCCCCATTTTTATCTCTTCTTAAATGCTTTAGGGTGACATTAAAACTTCATGTACCGCAGTCAGAGGCAGCATCACTGACAGTCTGGAGCGAGATGTTCCTTCACTGATATATCACAGCACACAGTTCAGGTAAAATAATTACTGACAGAAACTTTGCAGCATGCAAGCTGTTCCTCTGAAAATAAAACAGCAAGCTTAAAAAAAAAAAAAAAAAAAACATTTTCACCTTTAGAGATTCCCAGTTTTTAATTAGTCCTTCTAGTCACGAACATTGTGTGTCATTCACTAGTCTTGATATTAATAGTATACAGCGTTTTTACTAATTACTGTTTTATTTGTTTGTTTCCACTGACACACCCCTTTACTCCATTTAACTTAACGAGGTGTAAAAATGCATCCTCTGCCATTCTAACGCAGCATCCTGCCCGTGACGGACCCAGGCGGGTGAGCGCAGGTGCGCAAAGTGCCGCACCTTCATCGTCGATCCACTTGAGGGTGATGGGCTGCTGAGCGTGCAGGCTGCACATCTCCCGCACCTCCTCGCACAGCTCCAGGTACGTCAGGGTGGCGTCCAGCTGCGAGACCAGCATGTCCCTGCAGGAACACCGCACACGTAACATAGGATTGGTCTGGGATCACATTTACAGGTTTGGGATCAGATTTTAGCAAATGCCCTCCTGGTGGAGATAAGAATGCAAACATTGCAAACTGGTCTTGCATCAGTTTTAACAGGGAAAAGCTGCTGAGGAGGGGGGAGGAACAGACAACAGCTCAAAAGGTCACAGCACCAGCTACGGAGGAACAGACACAGAGGTCCTCAGAATCAAGTCACACTCAAAGGAGGACAAGTGTGACTCTTACTGAAAATCCACGCTTGATTTACATTTCCCTGACTGAGAATCACAATATTACACAACATTCATCAACAGTATGGAAATATGTACAGCACAAGAGCACATCCCAACTGTAACACGGAACAGAGCCAGAACACTCCTGTAGCTCTAACAGATATGTGATAAGTACAATTTACTTTACATCTAGATAATTAGTTACTAAATAAGTAAATTACCAAAACTATATACACAAGTAACTGGAAAGTATATAAAGAATACAAGGTTAAAACACTGTACATGTACGGGGCTGTATGACATGCTGCCGACTGCCAACTCCCGTCATCGGTGGAACATGTGATACAGAATGTCGCTTACAGTACGAGTCAAAACCTCGTAAAATGAACCATAATAACTCAAGTGCTGTAACCAAAAAGGTTCTTTTTTAGAAATTTTATTAAAAACATCAATTATCATCATACCACTTTGAAAACATGCACAAATTAAAATTCCACTTTACACAGCTGTGCAGTTTAACTAGACAAATTCTGACTTTTTAACCATTGATCTCATGCGTATAGCACTCTCTTAGGATTTGAACCAGAAACATGTGGTTGTGAGTCAATGTTAGGGATGTCATTTGCTTTCTGGAAGTGCTGTTTCCCTTTTCTGAAAGCAGACAGCGCCCCATGAGTGCCATCTCAGACGCCAGATTGTTGTAGGCTGCAATAAATCACAGGCCTTTAATTAAAATGCATTGTAAAAAGCTTTGTGAGGGCTAGCAGTCAATTTGAAGGGGGGCAAATCAAACACTGAACCCAGGACCCCTCACCACACTAGTCAAGGATAAGGCATGTAACAGGTAGGTTGTCAGTTCTAGACCCACAGACTGAGGTCTTGCATCAGTCCATCTAGACAGCAACGCGGCCCACAGCACTCTCAGCAGACTGACGTGTTATGGGCTGCCTACACTGCAAGCAAAAAAAAAAAAAAAAAGTAAGCTCGAAACCTCACTGTGAAAAATTCATTTCCTATATTTTGCTTTCAGGTGACAGCTTTGTTACAGATTTTCAGCTACCCTAAAGGAAACCAAGTTCACTCAATTTCATACTCATCTTTTCTTTTACAAGTAATTCATTCCATATCTGTCCTCTTCATGTTTCAGTACTTTATTTATTTATTTTTGAAAAGTGATTTCATAGAATTTATTTGGTTCTTTCTTTCCTTCACTTTGAATAAACTGATTGATTACACTCCTATCCAGTTCAGATTTTTTGGTGCAGTGTATGAAAGCGTTTGTCCAACAGTCATTTTCAAAAGATCTTCTCACCAACAGTATATTAACATGTACCTTTACTAGAATAAAAAAATCATATAAAGTTTCATTTCTACAGTGTAGTATGATCACAACACTAAGAGACGCTAGAGTGCAGAGAAATGCCAATCAAGACTTCAGCAGACTATATAAACATTCTCTTTGCTAGCATGCCTGTGGTAAATTTAATGCACACTTTGTACATGTATATAAAAAGACAACACAAAAGTGATCATGTTGGCCAGGAGTTTTCAGCTGACAGCCCGTAAAAACCTTTTATATGACTGTGGGTTGTTGCAAAACACATACATCTCACTAACTGTGCAATAATGGATCCAGGTATCTGGCCCTTGGGTTAAAAAGTCTGCCAGTCCCTGATCTAGGATGTTAAGAATTGGACAAGCCGCAACTTTAACCCACTGCAGTAACAATGTTCTGACATTCTCACTCAGTAGCTGCAAAGACAGGAATCTAGCAAACCACACAGTGCCTCTGTGCTGTACAGCAAATCAGATCTAATACAATCCGAGGGCTGCATTATGAACACAGCTCTGACAGATGGATGTGCTGTGTTGCTGTGTGGAATCACATTTTACTTATCACGCGTATGCAAGCGTGGAACACAACACCTATAAATGGAACAAAAGACACAAGTCTTAAACAGGAAGCAGAGAGGGCTGGCAACAGGTGAGGGTAACCAAACCAAGCAGGTGACGCCATAACAGCCAATCTAAACGTGTACAAAACACTCAACCACATTCACAGTATTAACCAAATGTTTTCAACTTTAAAAAAAAAAAAAAAACAAAAAAAAAGCTAAAACCACTTTTTCCCAAAATGTTGCAGCGACTTGGTATTTATTCAGTGAACACACCCACTGAGGACAGCTTACATGCAGTAGGACAGCGTGCGCGTGCACTCGTCTCACCCGCGGGACCGCGCGATCGCGGATCACGACACCATCATCTGTGATAACGGCGATCTGGAAATGCATGAACCTTACGGGAAACATACCCTGGGAGCTAATTATTTAATCAGTAATGAACACTGTATTACTAGCACCACGCCATTCACTCATTATCATGTATCGTTACAGCCACTCATGTCAATTATAAACTATCTTAAGACCTATTTTTATTACATTAGTATAGTTGCATAGTTTCAAAGTACAACAACTTCAGAGAACATAACCATTTTTATGTTTAATCATTACCAACCAACAGCCATTACGGTATTTTACTAACCAAACCACTGGATGGGAAAAAGGCTGCCCTGTTGAGTGATCATAAAGCAACAACCGGGAATAAAACGTTATCAAAATTTGCAATTTAAATGAATCGTGCGCATTTAACTTCACACACTGTTCATACATATATAGCCTTCCTGAGGCAGCCTAGTTTCTGTCTACTACAGCCCAACGCTTTTCTATGAAAAAAATTTTTCCTTCCACGATTTCACACCTATATGGACAAGCAGCAACATTAATTCCTAAAATGTATACTTCACACATTTTTCCACATTAAATGTTCCCAAACACAGGTTATGGTGAGGACAGACACCTTGTGGTCTCACAGAGAACTGCACTTATTCAACCCACATAATTAATATCTCCCCACAATATCTCAAAGGGGGTTCCAACCCAAAACAAAATTACTACTTCTCCACCAAATGCTTGCAGTCTAAATTTACCACCATAAAAATTCTCTTCTACTGATAACTGGAACTTTCTGAACTCACCCTCTGACAATCTGATTGACCAACGTTGTTGTCTGCTGATGCAGGTTGTTCATATCTGGCATGAAATACCAGTATTTTTAAAGACCGTATCTACTGGTAAACACTTTAGTCGTGATTTCTGAGCAATGCACCTGCGGTTTGGCCACCACCCCCTTGGTGTCAGACTCATGTTAACTGCTTTAAGGTGCTTTGAAAGCCTAACACGACTCGCCGTAGCAGGGACATTTAATTTCAATTTACTTCAAAACAAACCTCCCACCACCATGTGGCATCTTCTACTATCTACACATTTGCAGCACTTGCTCTTTGTAAAGTGTTTTCTGATACTGATATCAACCATTGTTCATGCTCAGATTGCAAAACTAACCTTACCATGTCACACTTAGGAGACAAAATCTACCTATTAGCAATTTCTAACACTCAACTCATAAACCTTGCGGCCATTAGCAAGTGAAAAGCAGTGAAAGTGCTTTCAGGAAAATTTATGCAAATAACAGGTGTTGACCGGGGCCAGCGCAAATGCAAACTAAATACCAGAGGGAGGGGTCATGCGGGTAATGCTAAAATGCACGATTTCACGTCGATTCACTCCACAAAAGACACAATGAACGTCACATGAGGAATTATTCAAAAAGCTTCAGTCTGTTAATTCACATGTCATCACTAACTCCATCTGAGGTCAGCATCATTAATCCAATAACCTTCCCACTGCTCTTCCCTCTCCAACTCACAGTCCTACCCTTTATAAAGGGACAGCGTGTTATGTACAGGTTATGTAGGTCTGCCCCCACAAAGCCCACAGCTCCGTCCCACCATTACTGCACTGCCCTTGGCTGCTCTCGCTAGGCTGGGATATCAACAATGCTCCACTGAACCACTCTGTTCACAAGCCTGAGATGACGTAACCATGGCAACCCAAATGGGGGGGGACTTCCACTCATTAGCACAGGCAAATCTGCTGGCTGTACAAAGCGGTGTTGTTCATAAGACACAGTGTGCAGTCTTTAAACACTTAGACCAACATACTGTACTTACCTGTCAGTATAACCAGCCAAATGAACACATTACCTGTATAAAAAGTGATCACTCAATAGTATTGATGTTATTTATATTGTTCAAACCAACATTTCTAATGAAACAAATCAGGCAGACTTTGACCATATCAAACCTCCCGAGAACATTAGAAGGTCCTATTAATTTCACAAGATGCCACAAAATCTCAAACATTCATTTACTGTAAATATAATCTTTGCTGATTTCAACTCTTTTCAGCCTTGGCGTACCACTAAGAAAAAGGATCCCATATATAACATGGCAAATCGTGCTGCATGACAATTTTGAGTGAAAATGTATTTGTTCGCATTATGGCCTCAAACACAAGAGGTAAACATGCAAGTCATGAGCTCAACTTCACAGCTGTTTACACCTTAGAATGCTTTCAGACTGTCAGTTTGTGTTGAGTGCACATCAGTTATAACTTACTGCAAAACCCCACATGTACAGGTGTAAATACCTGCTGAAAATAATCAACACTCAAAATCAAAGTTAAAATAATTATCGAAATGATCCAAAGGAAGATAGCAGTGGTCCCTCTGGGGATGGAAACAGAGCAAGGTCAGTCAGTCAATCAGTCATTTTCTTAACCTCTTAGTCCTGGTGAGGGTCGCGGGGAAGCCTGGAGCCCATCCCAGAGCACATAGGGCGCAGGGCAGGGGGCACCCAGGGCGGGGCGCCAACCCACCGCAGGGCCAGAGCAAGGTCATACAACAATTAAAAATATGAACTGAAGACTACAAATTTATAGTTTAAAAATCTAGATGAGATTATCTGGTATGACATTAAGCATCATTCTGAAACTTAACTGATCTTAAAAAAAATATAGCTCCATAAATGGGTTAAAAACATCACTACGGGGGGTGAGGGGGGAGCATCTGTTAATTTACAAAATTTCAGAGAATTTTTCCTCTGCTGTTCAACCAAGACTGCCAGTTACCCCAAATCTGTCACCTGCTGACTTAATCTTGTTTTGATAAACACACACGGGTAATTAAATTTGGCAGTGTGTGACGTCACTTCTCCAGCAGCGTGGAGGAACAGGCCAACACACAGCAGGATGGGATGATCAGTCCAGACAAGCAGAGAGGGGGAACTCACAGAACTGACGGCAGACCGGGATGACCAATCAGTGAGGAGCACACTCCTCACACCACGGCACGTCCTCCAACATCAAACCCATCATGTTCAGCTGCATCATGGTTCAATTATAATAATCTTTGTTTCTTTACATGTTCAGATATTAACACCCCCTTAAAACATACAACATTCTACGGCTTCCTTCTTATTTATATATGATCCCGTCAAAAATTTAGGTCACCTGTTCAGGTGACTGATCCGTGCCATTGCGGACCACTCAGTGCCAGAAAGCGCTGTCGTGATGCAGAAATTCTGCAGCAGGTCAGGCTGCATGACCCAGGTTCAACGGCACCTCACAAAACATGCATCCGTCCAAAATATTAGATCATCACTCTGGCATGTGCATCACCTTTATATCTAACTATTAAAAACCGTGAAATTTTCCATTATAAACCAAGTCACACAACAAACTGGTCTGCCTGTGTTCAGACGTCTCTCTGACATCACACTGAACACTTTCTTGTTTCACCACAGAATGACTGGACTCTGCAGCTCTGGCCTGTACACTAATGTACTCGTGATGAGAGTAACATAGCCACACCGCTTTGCCTCGATTTCCATAAAAGCAAAATTATCTCCATCTCTCTCTGTCCTCGGCAGGACTTGGTGACTATATCTCTTGTACTGGAGACAAGGAAACGTCCAGCTAACTCAGGGAACGGCATGTACCACCCCCACCGCCATCCCCCTGCACATACATGATCACATCAGTGAAGCCGAGGACATGCCTTTACAGTAAACTCAACATCCTCCCTCTCAGTCTCTCTCAGCCTTGTTGACTGATGCCACTTGCATCTTACTTACATCTTAGTTGAACATTTAAAGTCTCTCATAACATTCTAGGAGATCATGACATCAGATCCATTTGTTCTACTTCTGCAATAGCCAAAACACTCATGAACAGACACCCAACAACTCAACATACACGCACCACAGGACATTAAACTACTTCTGTGAGAAAAAAAAAAACGTAGGATTAACATCAAGAAAATTACATTTACATATATTCATTTAGTCTGTCCAAAGCAACGTACAGATGAGTAAGAGCACACGTGAGCACAGATATTAAAACAAGGTCAGACAATATCTGAAAACCCAGCTAACAGCAAGTGCTATCCTGTAGTCAAAAGTGCACAAGACTCAGTTTAGCAAGATAGGTTGAAGAGGAGATGGGCTGCAGCATCCAGAATCCTCTGGAGAGGTTGAGTCACAGAGGCTGGGAGTCCAGCCAGGACTGAGTTGCAGTAGTCTAATCTTGAGATGACTAATGCTTGGACCAGGAGTTGAGTTAAACGTTGTGTTAGAAATGGTCTGATCCTCCTGATATTGTATAGGGCAAATCGGAAAGCCCTGGAGACAGTAGCAATGAGGCTGGAGAACGTTATTATGGTGCACTAATTAATCCAAGGTTCTTCACTGATGTTGAAGATGTTACAGTTGATGAGCCAAGATTAGGAGACAGCTCACCAACAAAGGAATAAAACTGAGGTTTACCCATCCCATGGGCTGCATTTTATGGATTATTTCAGATATATGGTCATGTACTGTCACTAGCTGTAGACACAAACTGAACTATAGTATCTAGCTAAGTGTTAATGACCAGACAACTAATGATGAGAGCCCTAATAATGTTTAAATTTATTAAACAAAGCATGCACTTTACACACAATCACCAGGCCAACAGAAAATCTAAAGCAGTGTGCTGCCTGATACACAGATAGGTGTCTGAGGACAACAATCACAGAAAGAGGGCCAGAAGCACGCTAATGCCAGCTGTCCTCACCTCCACACCTCTTTACATAGCACCTTGGAGACTTCCCAACTCATCAACGAACAAACAGGCACGTCAAACTACACCCATCGGCATTGTGTTCAGCCATCAGTGTTTTCTGTCACAACTACCTGACACTAAAGACAAACACAAAAGAGCACGCGTGCGCGCGCACACACACACACACACACACACACACACACACACACGCTTTGTGAGGGCATTCCTTCCATTTTCTTAGAATGCAAGTACAAGAGTTTTGTTTCACAGTTAAACAGCAATCAGATCTAATCGCACTATATTTCCATTTCAACACACCTCATCACAATTGTGAACTTGACATAGATTTTGCAGTGCAGCAAAGCTAAGAACAGGAATTAATTCATGTAGCTCAGTCGACAAAAACAGAACCAAAAAAATATGGTTGAAGGAAACAATAAACAAAATACAGCCCAATGTTCTGAAATTCTTTGTTTAGCCAGATAAAACTGGTTTCACAGACTGGCCAGAAAGGAGGTTAAGTCTTGTATGAGAAAGAAACGGCGATGAATCATAAAGCACGCCTTTACATGCTCAGATATACAGACAGCGCTACATCCTGTTATCACACATGCAGCGTTACCAAAGGCAGCATCCTTAAAGACGATGGCATTGTGGCACCAGGCTACAGCTGCAGGACAGCGAACAAGGGGGGCGGCTGTTTGCGACTCTGCTCATTCAACACCAAGGAGAGCTGCTAACGACGCCAAACAGCCCTGAGAGCGACGCTCGCACAAACATGGGCGCTGGGGTAACACAGGCTGGGCACAAGCAGAAAGCGTTGGCTCATCTGTACTATTTGCTATTGCTAATAACCAATGCACATTCCAAGCGCTTTACAAGATATTACATTAAACTACAAAAAAAAAAAAAAAAAAAAAATACATGAATTTCTAACAATTTTTTTCCCTTCTTTAAAATTCCTTCACCAAATTCTAGGGCGGAGGAGCACAGACAAACGCTCAGTGAGAAATGTATATGAAGTGTACTGGTATTCAAGGCAGGTATTCAAAAGGACAGGAATCCCAGCACACCTTACTAAATAAGATGCATTTTAACAGGCCTTTGATGCCTTAGCTACAGCAAAACACTCACAACTCCCAGGGACGGACGGTGTATCAGGGCTTTTCTTTATCAAGACTTAACATTCCTGCTCACCCCATTACCATACACACTTTGGAATGTGCACTACGTCATGTAGGCATACCTTCTACAACAAAACCAGCCCAGTATTCCCAGCTGGATTGTTTTCATATTATTACCCTACCAACCACACACACACACACCACAGTAAATATGGGTAAACAATAGTGGGAGGGGCTGTTCACTCAAGGCCAGTCACTTGAATAGGTTGTTTTTGTGTATGCAGTGTCACCTTCATTAGTACAGAGTCCACACCCCCCCCCCCCCACCACCACCCCCACCAGGACAGAATGTGGCCTTATTCCCACAAGTCCTTCCCTAGTTGCCTTCATCAGATCCTTTGCCATGCCGGGCTGTGAAACGGCCAAGGTCCGCTAAGACCAAACACGGCATTATATTCTGAGAACACAGTGCTGGAAAATGTAAATACACGACAGCGATGCGTTTAATTTCACCTCTGTGACGCTGGATCGATAAATCCGGTGAGTCCGCAGTGCTCGTGCCGACATCGATAAATCCGGTGAGTCCGCAGTGCTCGTGAGGACATCAATAAATGACACACCACCAGTAAGTGTAATTGTACTCTCAGTCCTTTCCCTTTTTTCCCTTCATTAAAATAATGAAACAGCAAACTTCATCTTCATCTCATTAGGGAATCACTTTACTTTCTTGTCATATTGATAAACTTGGCTTTTACTGTCCAAAAATAGGGAGCTTATAAACACTTTATGAGGGCTTGGGTTCCAGAGGCAGTATATTAAACAAAGTTTGTTGTTTATAGCTACAAATAAAAGTCTGACTCACTGATGGTGACACACAGGTGGAGGGAAACCCATGAAAATGTTACATAAACATGTTTTAAACTATTTCTGCAAGGATGTAAGAATTAATGTGCATTTTTGATTCCATTCCTTTTTAGAGACATTGCGAAAAAATTCTTGAGTTCAGTGTTGCCTTTGTTTGTAAACGGCACAAACCGATCACATGAAGTACCCTCTGCACTTGTCAGGAAAAGGCAGGTTCTCCTTAAGGACTTTCCTGATTTCAATTTCTCCTCATCTTTCAAGGAGAAACAATTTCAACTGAATCTCCGCAGGCTTCTGTGCGTCGCTAAATAAAAACGTGGTCTTGGTGATCTTCCCAAGACTTCTCTTGTCTGATGATTCAGCAGCAGGTGCTACGTTTCAGAGCGACCGTGTCAGTGCAGGAGACCATCCCATCCAGAACCTGAGCTACCTTAACACAATGTGACGGACGCACCTCGGGGACCACAGAGTGCCCTCCTAAAGGCATCAAGTACCAGAGCTCCATCCACCCGAGTGTCCATCTCAGGCTGACCTCCACTCAGAAGGGCTTGAAAAGACTCGTGCTCTTTCAGCTTCCCCATCCATCTCCACCAAGCAGCACACAGCCACATCAGCTTCCCAGAGGGCTTGGCTCTGTGCAAGAACAAAGAGCCAGTCTCTCCGCTTGCTCAGGCAGAGCTGCCATTGGGCCAGAGAGGAGCTCTGTGCCACAGGCAGATGGCTCATAAAATCCTGTACATCTGCCCAAAATTAATTCTGAAAGGCTCTGCTGCAGAGATTCAGGACCGCCACACAATAACGGCTTCAGAATCTGCTCAGCATTAAGAGGTCAAAGGTTGTCCCTGATACAGGAGCAAGCCTCAATACAATAACCTTTACAGTGACAACACTTAACTAATAGTCACCGTTTAAGGAATCAATTAACTGGTAGGTTAATTTATATGTTAAGTGGCCAACAAATTATCAGATGAATCGCTCATAGCAGTTTGAGTGGTGTAAACCCATTTAAAATTATGCATGTTGCAGGACAAAACTTCAGTGGCAGGTACCGAAGCCCATTTCTCTTCCTCTATTTATATAATAAATCCAATTAGCCAAATCTCACAGTAGATAAGTTCCAAGGATGGAATAAAAACATCCACACAAAAGACTGCCTTCCAACTGGCAAAATCTACAATTATGCTGACTCTGATTTATGCTAACTCAGTCCTGAGGAAGTATCTGACAACATCACCAAGCTCTATTTCACAGTGACAGTTATGTTTCAGTCTGGGCTGGCATTGCCCCCCAGGACACAAAAATATATGCAGACTTAAGAATTATATGGTAGCCCATAAGCAGTAGCTAGGCAACAGCAAGGATTAGACCGACTCCAAGCCCGCTGATGCCCGTGAAATGTTTGTAACTCAGGAATATTTTTAGCTTGGAGGAGGGGGGTCAACGGTGAACACGATTCCTGTCAACACATCTTTGCAAAGTATACAACTGAGGTTTCCATCATGACAGGCTTGGTGCTACACTGCAGACTTTCAGCTCCTTCCTGTTGCTGATGCACAGCAGGTGTTAAGAAGTAAATCGTTTTAGCGTCATTAAAAGTGTACAGAAGGACAAAACGTAATGTTGGTTTAGAGTACCCACGATTTAAAGTTAAGTGAATTGTTCAAGAATTTTATAGCAGGACAAACAACCTGATACAAGTCTGGGATTTTAACCACCTTATAACCAGTTCACATACAATAATATACACATTAAAACAGATTAAGACCACAAGCCCTAAAATAGAATTTTTTTTTTGTAAAATAAAAAGCACGTACAAATCTATTACAACCCCTTAACAGGCTTATTACTTGCACATATGGTATGCTATTCACAGTTTTGAGAAATTTTATCCCTTGTTATGACTGTGAAAAGCAATTAAATACAACTAACTAAAATACAAAATACTCTCCCACATAAATGTAGAAAAAAACCTTGCATGCATTTCACTACATTCCGTATGTTTACGTATCAGATGAAGACACTTGTAATCGGGGATGACACCTGCTGAATATCAGCAAACTGACTTCACTCCATTCAAGACTCATCCACAGGGGTGAAGCCGTCCACCTAAACCCCAATTGCTTACCCTGTTCAGGATCATAGGTGGACCACAGCCAATCCCAGGCAGCCAAGGGCACAAGGCAGGACACCCCAGACAGGGCCCCAAACCATCACAGGGCAAACACACTAAGGGTAAATTTGGCGTGTCCACCTAATCAGCACATCTTTGTGGCTGCGGGAGGAAACTGGAGAACCCAGAGAAAAGCCCATATGTAGAGTGCTGAGAACTAGATTTTGTCCCTCAACCTTGGAGGAGTGAGGCAATGGTGCTACCTACTGAGCCACAGTGACGTCCTTGAAGAGTGAAATTGTTTTCTGAATCATCAAACTGATATCACCTGGTTGTGCCTCCATTATGGCACTGTAGAAGATTCACACTCGTGTTGAAAGCCACGCCCTTTATTTTCTTCATCATCTCAGCTAAACTCCTTTGCTTTTCAAGGATAGATTACGATAAAAAAGAAAAAATAAACCTGATAACAGAGGCCACACATCTATGACAGGAATTGTTAATATACATTTTCAGCTCTGAAATAATCTGTTCCCCAGTTCTAATCTCAACACGTTCCAATGATCACACACATCCTCCTAGCGTTTTTGTGGCTCCTCTCCTGGTCTTCAGGGACAACCCGCAAATTTGGTTTCCACATGCAGCAGCCTGAAGGTCTTTGCAACATATTCTGCAGTGTTTTTCCTCTTAAAAGATGACTGTCCAACATGTGCATGTGTTGATATTCTGGAATTTCCACCTTCTGGGCATCACCATCTCATTTTCACAACTAACTAGGCAGACTGTTCATGAAAATGGATAAATGGAATTTTATTAACATAAGATGCACTGACATGTGTTCTTTATCCAAGACCACAGAAACTGCTGTACACTTAGACTGTTTAAAAGGTGTGTCCATCAACTCGAAATATATCTGGAAAGTGTATACACCACGTCCAAAAAAAAAAATAAATAAATAAAAAATTTAATAAGTCACATTCTGAGATATGACCCTGAAATCCAAAGCGAACACAGCCATGAGATGGACAAACCTGAGGCAAGTCCCTCATGACGCAGCACTAAAGTGGCCACAAAGTCAGCTATATCTTGCATATTAAAGCCATGTTGTGTAGTTACTCCTCCATCCCTGAAGGAGTCAGTGTGAAAATGCAGCCCATTCCTCAGACTGGACACTGCACATTTGTCCAAGCATTGGTGGTGGTGGAGATGCCAACATGGGCGGAGACAGGCTGTATCACCTGTGATGGGGTGTCTCTCACATCAGCAGCCCATCCTGCTCTTTCTCACTGCCCATCAATCATCCCAGCTGCCTTTTATGCGCAAGTCACTGTGTTTGATTAAACATGTGTCACAGCTACATAATGGACTGTGAGGTGAAGTATATTTACAGCAACACCCACAACACTTTTTCAGTCTCAAAAACCCACCAAGCGGCCCAACACTCTGACCCGTTCACGCAAATTGACAAAAGGAGTATGAGATTATGCACCAAAACGTAATGAAATTAATCTTTCTGAAATATAACAGAATGTAAATTCTTTCCTTCATAGTTATGCAAAGCGTGCAAATGAGAAAGCAACAATAAAACCTAATGCAACTGGTGTTTAGTTTGGGAGTGAAGCCCTCCAAGCAAACAAGGAACGTTCCCAGTAATAGTATTTCTCAGTTACATTTACAATGTGTTGGCTCAAGGCGGCAATGTTATACAGCTGAGGCAAGACACACATTTCAAGTCCATTATAAATTCAGTGTACCTGTTAACATGAACAGAAATAAAACAGGTGCTGTTATTCTGCTCAGTTTGGCGTTACTAAAATGACATGTAGGCATGTGGCAGCCGCACAGGTCTGACACTGGCAAATTATTTAAAATGTATGAACATTATACTGTTATTAGTTCAAGTGTTGATAAGTCGCACAGTTCTTTCGAAAATTTAAACGATCATATAATACAGAACTATTAAAAAAACGAGTTTAAAAAAATCGACGTAGAATTTAAATTGACATTTTTGACAGTAGACATGAGTTGAAATTGACAGCTTTGACAGTGGCCATGAGATAACCGTTCCGTCTTGCTCATTTGGAATATTATTCCCACGCGTTTTAGTTTAGTACGTTATAATGCGTAGATTATTACTCAGCTAATATATCCCGTTTGTTTGCATCTGATACTTTTCTGTGACACATTATTGTGATTAATAAAGACAGCTTCTTTCTATCATCACGTTTAGATTTTCTTTCTTGGTACCGAATTGTAACATCATAACGGAACTAGGAGCTTCAAACAGGTTTAACTATAACTTCCTCTACCCAGTACATTCCGTGATTTCACTTTTACAGGTTATACTTCACATTCAGCATCAAAAAATAACACTAAACCATTATTCTGATAATCATAAACTTTCTTCGTTTCCAAAATGAAGTGTGCGAGCCAAGAACAGAAAAGAAGTAACGCGATTTAAAGCGTCACGTAGAACCACTCACCCTTCGTAATGCGCTTTAATTTTCACGCTCTCCAGGTGCAGCTCCATTATAGATGCCTGTTTGGTAGGCATGATAATCCAGGAAACAAGTTGGAAAGAAGTTCCTAACGTGATCAATACGACGAATAAACTTTCCGAAACACCCGCAAAAAAAAAAAAAAAAAAATGAAGAAAAAAAAAAACTGCGACGTTTCGCAGTTACGAATAGGGAAAACGATGATTACAGCATATCTCACAATCCGGCACTTTCACATGTGCTTGAGACTTTTTTTCGGTGGCCAAGTCAACAACCTGAGCATTTAAAAAAGTATTACGTGATAGACAGACTGATCTGGTGCTGCTGTTTGTGCCCCTTCGACCAGTCTACCTTTAACTTTCGGGGCGGGGTAACGCAAGGGCAGCGCTCTGAGGCTGGTACTGTCACATAGTCCGGTTCAAATCCACCTGTTGTGCTTTTCTGTTGCCCAGATGGGATTGAAAAAAGGAAAATACAGGAGGATTGAGCGGAAATTAAAAACTAAATAATATTGACATCCTTTAACTCAGAAAATCTGGATTTTAAACAAAAGTGTACCTAACATCTTAAAATGTAACAAGGAGATTGGAAGTCAGTGGTTTGGGCATGTATTGCACCCATTCTGAATAGTGCTTAAACAAACTGCACAGTTTAGAAACACTAAAAGAGCGAGGTCGGTCACTTTGTGTACTGGGAATGGAACGTGTGATGTCTTTGAAACCAGGACTCCTACTTTATTTTCATAATGATGTACCCAGTGCGGCCTCGGAAATTATTTTCTAGTATAACTCCAAACTAAATTTCATCGCATTCAGTTTTAAGACGTGAACTACTTATTTACACTTAATTGACAAGCGTTAATTAAGCACTACTATGGCGGTGCTGCTGCGTTCACTTCCGGAGAAGCAAATAAGCCAAATTTAAATTCCTATTGGCTACGACGATTGCGTAAGTCTGCCATAGAATTGCTGTATTGGCTGCGTCTGCGCTCAGTTTCCTGGGACAAGATCCTCATTTGCCAACAGCTAATTAAAATACACAGTTGTCACCCAATCACGAAAAAGCGCAAAAACCAAGCCTGCGTGTATGAATCTAAACAACTGTACAAAGCCAGTTTTGAGTTAGTTAGGAAATTACTTCGTACAGTACTATACTGAAATTGGCAGTACCGTTTAACTCACTGAGGTTCCTAACCTGAGGATCAAGTATAGATTTACAAGTGATATTTAATTTTTTTCAGTTATTTCTTATATAGCGCATGTCACAGCAGGTTTTGCTAATTGTTTTAAAATATTTAACTTTGATTACTGCATTTTAACATAAATAGTTTCATTTTTAAATCTATATTTTTTTTTCCTATGTTTGTGCGCCCTCTACCGGAGGTAATTGATATAGAACGACTTCGTTGTAGACCAGGGCTGGGACAATCATTAATAATCACTTACGTCACTGCTCCTGATTTGGCGTTATTTGTCATTGGCACTTGTTTGTGCTGTTAATTAATTACAATTTAAATACAATTATCGATTACTGGTTTGAATGAAACACCGTGCCTAATTATCCACATATATTCTGCAGTTATAGGGATGTCGTAAGGTGTGGTTTATATTTTTTTGACACAAATCTTAAAGTACGAGAATGTGACTTAACTTCCTTCTTTGTAACTCTTATTTTCTCTCAATAAATTAGGAAAACTAAACGGGTACAGATGAAAAGGATCAGAATGAATGTGAAGAAGCAACTATGTAACTGATTAAGACAGTGGTCAAATTAAACTGAATGAACTAGTTGAAACAAATGCCTGCAGCCATGGGGGGGGTGTCTGACTGGACTGTGACTCCCCACCCCTGTTGTAGATGTGTGACTAAGGAGACTGAAACATTTACATACTCTACTTTATATAAAAATCAAGTTTGTTTACGTGGCTATTCATAGTGAATCTCAGAGGCTAGCACTGTTGTCACAAAAGCCCAGAGCTGTGGATTCCACACTGGCATGGTGTGTTTGTACTGTGTATTCTTCCTTACCCCGCACATACAAGTGTGTGGCACAAAAGCAGGAGCATCCTGTCCAGTGTGAGTGAAAATGCAGCAGATTACACTGTTACAGCATTGACAATGACAATCAGAAACAAATCTCTACATCTAAAATTGTCCAAGAACAGTCAGAATGACACAAAATAAGGCTGCTGATGAGAGAGTCCTGATAACCCATCCACCTGCATTACATCTAAACCTGCCCTGTGAAGTTCGAATGTAAAGCAGTGCACAAATGACAAGTACAACGTCACTCGATACATTTGCTGATACCTGCAACACTTTAGTACATCCACATCTGACACCTTGAACCTTGGGTGGGAGAGGCACATCCCTTGGTTGATGTGTGTCAGCATCATTGGGTTAATTCAGGCCTGAAAACAGCATTCCACATCAGTTCATTGAGCAACCTCAGAACTCAAATCAAGGACTTCAAAGGTTACAGGCACAACAGCGCCCCCGTCTGCTAGCTTTGATTTACTAATGTTGTGGGGGCTGCTGGACTGGTGTCTAGTCAGTCCATGCTGATGTCACAATAAAGGTGATGTAAATGTGCTAAAGTGACACCTATCTAGAGAACTAAGGGTCCACTCGGATACTACAGGAAACAGTGGGCTCTCCACATCTGTTCATGGTGACTCATGTTCGTAACTTTGAGAGAGAGATTGAGAGAAACGACTTTTCGATTCTTCCTTACGTCTGGTACATAAAGGCAGAATTGACAATAAAGCTCACTTTGAACAATATTTTTATTTAAATTTACTGTACTGCAACATGTGCAACGGAAAACATTTCCTAACGTTTTTGGTAAAGTAAATGAATTGTTTTAAATACAGTATCAGTGTCTCCCTCACTTAATTACAAGGGCGATTTCATCATTTCAGAGTCTTTGATCTCCTGCTACCCTTATAGTCGTGCAAATCGTGCAAAACGGACTGCGTGTGTTATCGCGCACAAAGGTGTGTCTTGAACTGATGGCGTGCACATGCATGACAAAAGCAACGTGCTTTAATTTTTGAAAATTAACGACACTAAACATGTGACTACCGATTGTACAATTTGATCTCAGTCGTATTTCTCAGTGTTCGAGTAAAATAATTAGTGACAAAACAATTAACGAGGCATTAATTAGATTTCGTGGACTGAATCCGAATGAAATTTGTTGGTGGGTATTTAAAGTCGCTTTAGCGGGCGTTCAGTATGTTATGTTGGACAGGGTGTTGAGTTAGTGGTTCTCCAGGCATCATGGTGATGGCGCAGTGTGGGCGAGGTTTCTGGGCTCGGGTTTGTGTGTCGTTTGTCGTGTTTGCCGTCGTGTCAGCGCAGAAGATTGATCTCGGGGATGCTGACCTACACGATGAATGCGACGTTTATGAGCGAATTCTGTGTGGCCCTGATAACATCACGTCCGCTGACTGTGAAGCCATAAACTGCTGTTTCGATGGCGATCGCTGTTATTACGGGAATACAGGTGAACTTTCTGAAGGGTATAACGCTTCATTTTAAGTAGCATGTACACTTCGCTTGCAACTTTTTATAAAGCGTTTTGAGGCACTTCCATGTGGTACGTACATTCAAATTGTTAAGTATCTGACTTCTAAAGACCTGTTTCTGGTACCAGTGACTGTGCAATGCACCAGAGATGGACAATTCCTGGTTGTGGTTGCTAAAGACTCCACTGTGCCCCAGCTGGACCTGTCTGGCTTGTCCTTGCTAGGAGGACAGGAGCCCCCTTGCAGCCCTGTTGCCATCACTGATACCTTTGCCATGTACCACTTTCCAGTCTCTGCATGTGGTACGCTACTGAAGGTGAGTTGCTGCCATTATGCATGTACTACATGACACAGCTTTGGGAGGTGTCCCTAACCTGTTTTCTTACAGGTGGATAGTGGCCATATTGTATATGAGAACATGATGATGTCATCCTATGAAGTTGGTATTGGCTCTCTGGGTTCAATCACAAGGGACTCTCACTTTGAGTGAGTAGGAACATTGGCTCTGCCAATCCTGAATGGTGGTACAAAGCTGACTGCCTGGAATCTCTGCAGGCTGATCTTCCAGTGTAGGTACAAACGTGACAATGTCCTTGTGGTGATGCCGGAGGTGAACACTGTTCCTCCACCCCTTCCCGTAGCAGCTGCAGGACCCCTGAGGGTAGAGCTCAGGCTGGCAAATGGCCAGTGCCATGAAGGAGGCTGTGATGATGGTATGGTATCTGCTTCCCCCTCCCTTCACTTGCAACATGGCTTTTACTTGCAGTACAAGTTCTGATGACACTTTCCCTATGCAGCAGTCAGTGCCTACACCTCCTACTACCAGGAGAGTGACTATCCTGTTACCAAGGTGTTGCAACAGCCTGTGTATGTGGAGGTGCACATGCTGGAGAGGACAGACCCCAGTCTTGTCCTGCTTCTGGAAGACTGCTGGGCAACCTCCACTCCTGACCCTCTTACTCTGCCTCAGTGGAGCCTCCTGGTGGATGGGTAACTAGCAAGCATGTAGCTCAAGGTGACTGTATGGCCTTACCATGTTCTTACTTGGGATTGGGTTCCCCTCAGGTGCCCTTTCCAGGGTGACAAGTTCCTGACCACCTTGGTTCCAGTAGATGGCTCTTCTGGGGTTCTGTACCCTTCCCACTACAAGCGGTTTATTGTGAACATGTTCTCTTTTCTTGATCCTGCCACACAGTGGCATCTTGAGGAGAAGGTATTTGTCCTACATCTTCCCCAGCTTGGTGCTGGTATAGATGCAGCTGTGCCAACTTCTGTGCTGTGTTGGCAGGTGTTCATCCACTGCAGCACAGCTGTGTGCCGCCCATCAGCTGCTGACAGCTGTGACAGGGCCTGCTTCAGGAAAGGTGAGCTGGGCTGGGTGTAATACTAAAGAACCCTGCATGTGGCTACAGCTCACCTGGCTGTCTGATTCCAGGTAGAGACCTTGGTGCAGTACAGAAGGGTTCAGTGCTTGAGAAGGCTCTGATCTCCAGTGGTGAGATCATCATGGCTGCTCCTACCACTCCTGACTTCAGATACCAAGCTCTCAGGTGATGTGGAAAGCTGTTGGGACTGGATTCTTATTCAGACTGGCTGTCTGGTTTTGTAACTGTGCATTAAGACACTACGGCAATAAAACACATGCCCTTTGATGCTTGTGTAGCACTCCTAACTTGTCAGTGTACTACAATTAACAGTAGTTAAACTTCTGTTTGAGGAGGGTTGTAGGTAGTGTGTGTCCAGGAGGGAAGTAATGGCAGTGCAACTCTCACAGCTCCTTAAAGGGAGGATGGCTAAACATGTAGTGCCACATCACAGGGGTGTTAACATGGAAAATCTTGCCCTAATGATTGTACATTTTGTGTGTACCATACATTCAGGACTCATGCACCTTTTTAAAATGGTTTTAAACCATTTATTTGAAAATGCAAGACATCTACTAAGTCCTTTTATGTAAATTCAAAGCAATATATAAAAATCAGCATAATTACATGTTACAAAGACTAACAGTTCCCCTGATGAATATTACACTATGAACAAGTCTACTTACAAATGTACACTTCATAGAAACCGTGAGAAAAGGCTTACATTTAAGTATTTTAATGCTCCTTTCATAAAGGGGGTGGGGGAGGAGAGAACATCGAAGCTAAATGATTGTAAACACCCTCAATACTACGTCTTATTACAAGTACACAAAAGTCCATAATTTAGTAACGTTTTTTTTATTTGAAAATGGTTCTTTAATGCAGTTATATTTAAAAATGCCCATGTTGGAGCAGCCCACTGTGTGCGCATTTTAAAAAGACACACACACCCCCCCCCCCCCATGTCTAACAGAGTACGACCTCTAACAGAGCTCTGACTAATGTTTGCTAAACATTGTTAGACTGAAGAGGAATAGACAAGACTGAAGTTAAAATGTTACACAAATTGCACAAATCATCTAATCCAAAAATAAACTTAAGGATGTTAGTATAGGACGATCAGATTAAAATTGGTCCTCAAATTGTAGTGTTTCACTGATGACTTTAGTGACCCTATGCAGGGAGTCCCTGCTTTACAATGGAGATGCTGTTGAGAAATGTTTAGTTTGAAATTACTATGGTATTAGTTTAAAACTGTGTGGAAGTGGTGATGTGTTGCCATTGACAACATGGAGGATGAGTGTACATATGTTTTTAAGAGACACAGTTGGATTTGAATGAGTAACAGTGCGGGTGTTTTTTTTTTTTTTGCAGTAAAATAGAGATAAATCAGTACTGACATCCCCTCTGCATGGATAATTTTGACATAGTTTTACTACAGATGTGTTCCAATGACCCCCTCAGCAGGGGATGACCAGTGGGTAGGACATTAGTCTCCCAGTCCAAATCCCAGCCCAGCCAACAGGTATGTCCTTGAGCAAGACACCCAGTGCTAGCTCAATGTAATATGTATGCAAAATGCTGTAAGTCACTTTGGATAAAAGCATCTGCTAAATGAATGATTAAAATCGTTTTTTTGGCTTGCGCGCTGTGCGTTTCTCCGCAGTAGCATCGCTTCACCCAAACTGAGGTGACGTTCAGTGCTGACTCCTGCCCGACAGTAACAGTTTCTCTTGGAAGTTATTTCTTCATACTCAACGTGCCACGTCACAAAAACGGGTGTTCATGTTGTGCTTCTCCTAAAAAACAAAAGAGAATTGTACTATAAATTGAAACATAAACTCAACTATTACTGCTTTCTGGGTATCACTGGTGTTCAGTACTATGGAATACACTTCACAAACAGTACTGTATAGTACTGAAAAAAAATGCTACAGTTTGACTTTGAATTCTAACCTGTTACAAACCTTACAGAACATCAGATACTACAATAAAAAGATTAAGAAAAAAACTAAAATACTTTTTGAAGGCACGTGTCTTCAGCCCTGGAACGATAAACAATTTATGACACGTCGTAACTTCAGAAACCATAATCAATATGATTAAAGGCACATTTTTAATTGAAACAGTAGTTTAATGACATTTAAAAAGTTATATAATTCACCGTGTCGTGCTGCCACTTAAATTTTGATGTTGGTCAGTTTCTTGGACTGGAGTCTGTTAAAGCACAGTTGAAAATTAGCTAAAGCTGAGCGGTAATTAATATTTTTGGTGACAATATTAAATACAGAAACTCAAAAACAATAAAACCACCACTTACAAAGCTGAACTAAGTATTACAGTCAGTAGTGTTGCGTCATTTTTGTGTAATAATGTCAGCGTTCATGAAAGTGATAAATCCCTTGGTAATATACAATGTAGAAAACTACTCACCTTCAATTTACTTCTCCTTGCGTTGAAATACAGTGCACATACTCCACACGCGAACACGCCAAACACAGTATACATTGGTATTCTGTGTCTTTTTGGTGATGTTTTACAAACAACATCTGTCTCCCGAGTTCCATCTTTAATCTTCTCCTGATCACCATTACAGCTGAATAAACACAACATTGTGTGCATGGTTAGCAGGAAGCATTTAAACAGTCTCTGTAACACTCTGTATCGCAGCTAAAATGTGACTTACATGGTCCAGGCTGTGCAGTTAACGCCATGTTGTGAGTAATACCCAGGTGGGCAGTTCTCACACACCACGTCTCTTTTCTTTGTCCCTACAGGTTATACACATTCATCAGTACTTATATTTGAGCCTGAATTTCAGTGTTACTGTTTACTATACTATTATTACTATTATGCGGCTCGCTCAAACTCATTTGAGAACATTTGTCAATTCAGCTGTAAGTACAGTAGTTGCCTCATGTTATTACTATAGAAGTCAGTGTCTTTGAAGATTCTCAGTCGTCCAGGTGAGGTTAAAGGCCCACTTAGGATATCCACAGGCTTAAGGGCTGCCTTCAGGTGTCTGCCCTCCTTCCTCTTACCTTCTATGGAGGTGGGGATGTTTTCAGGCCATGTTGTTTTCAAACAACAGGTACTGGTCTGTGTGTGTGGCTTTCCG
>JABJVR010048421.1:3352-24495 GCA_025773905.1 Chitala chitala
GTATGTGCTGCGTGGGCTGTTCAGTGGTGCTGTATGTGCTGTGTGGGCTGTTCAGTGATGCTGTATTTGCTGTGTGGGCTGTTCAGTGACGCTGTATGTGCTGTGTGGGCTGTGATGACTATCCATAGCTGAGACAATAGGAAATGAAATAAGATTAGCCTGCTTTGCATTTCATGTCACACTTGCTTAATGTCCACACCATCCTACAGTACATACCTAACATACATGTACACTGCCAAAAAGGTAGAGCATGTATTCTATATGTACACCTGCTTGTGGCCATAGCAAATTTGCTCATTAGAACAACTGAAGCCTTGTCTGACCTCTTTCGACCTTGGTGTTGTACATTTTCTCTCTGGTGAAGAACTGAGGTAGACCCTACTGTCAATTCTCCATTTATCTTGCTCTTCAATTTTCTTTCACAGTTTTTATACTTATCTAACGTGTCCTACTCCACTTGGCAAAGTGAGTATGTCTACATGTGCTTTAATTTGGACAACACAACCTCATCTTCACTTCGACTTTACATACAACACTACCACAACACTAATCAGAGTGTTTTACACTTGATTGTTTTTGTGGTGTTTAAATTTTAATAATTTACATATTTTTCAACTTCATAACTTATAAAGGGTGTCATTTATATCCTTGTAAATAAAGCTTGGAAAAAAAAATGTAAATGACAAATGACAGACGGGCTTGAACGTATCCATCATGCTGACTGGGTAAAACTGTACCAGAGCCAACATGTCATTCTTCAGATTAACGCGACCGTTAAGGAGTTGGATTGAATGGTGAGAATGGTCTGATTATGATAGATGCACTCATAGAGATGAAGAAAAATTAACCGTTCAACCAGGTGACAGAAGTTACACATCCAGGAAAAATAATCCCACATCAATACATTGTATGTGTGACAGATTCACAGACGAACGATGACTGTCAGATTTATAGGCATGCCTACACCTAGGGTACAAACACATTACGCCCACCGCACCGTTATGGGCGGCAACGCACTGGTGTCCCGCTATGGGCTGGTAAACACGCTCATTCAACTCGTGATTTCGCCGACTTAAAAGCTATGGCTCCTAGTTTTAAGAAATTGTTGTCTCTCGAACTGGCTTTTATTTTAAAAATTATGAAAAATTTAAATAATTAAAATAAGTGTTTTACTTATGCTGATTAATTTTACTATAATCAATATGTTCAGAGAGTAGAATAGTACAGTAAAAACTCATTTGTTAAACAATTACTTTATTTAGCATAATTACATATAATACTGTTACAAGCAAAAAATGGTAGGGATCGAATTAGATGCTAAATTACGTGTCATCTCAGGAGATCAAGAATAAGAATGCATCATGTAACCACCTCAGTCTGAGCACTCATTAGAAGGACAGATACTGAAGCTGAAGCTGAAATACTTCGGCCACCTAATGTGAAGAGAGGACCCACTGGAAAAGACCCCGATGCTGGGAAAGACTGAGGGGAAAAGGAGAAGGGGACAGCAGAGGGTGAGATGGTTGGACAGCATCATCGACGAGGTGGGCATGAGTTTGAGTAAGCTCCGGCAGACAGCGAAGGACAGGAGGGCCGGGCGTGCTGTGGTCCACAGGGCCACGACTAATCGACTGAATAACAAAAACCAACTATCGGAATGGACTGACCCAGTTTGGCTCGCTTCGAATGAATTTTTGATCAGAATAAGAGGGGTGGCGTGACACCCGATCATCTGGGCATATAAACACATGATCCGATTGTTTCCCTTGAGTTGGAATAAAGACATTTCTGCGCATGCTTGTCCACGTGGGGTTAACATTAGGTCATGTGACATGTTTCTGGGAATAAGGGAAACATGGCGGCAATTCAGCTACCTGGGCAGCTGCGAATACTAATGTGCTGGAAACTTTGAAAGAATTAAAAACTATTCAACACTGTTCTCAGCAGTGATCAAATGCTCTGAGCATGTAAACGCACGATTTATTGGATCAGCGTCCACATAAAGAGTTAAACTGGGGTCTTTAACTGGGATCATTTCAATCCTATTGAGGAAAAAATGTCCACTAAAGAAAGTCACCTTGTAGTGATAGTCCCCTTGGCAGAAACCGACATTCCAGAAAAATGCAATGAAACAAAGCAGGTAGGCCATGATGAGATCGCGTTACAACGCTACAAATTATACCTACCACATGAAATATTAAAACCAATTCTGTTATTATCTATGTAAACGTAATATAAAACTAAACGTAAAAAACATATAAAATATTTCATAATGTATACTAAATTGTTTTTTCCAGACACTTTGGCAAAGGAATGAAGACTACGTTAATGCTACCATGGTGTAGACCGAAAATACTATATACCAAAAGGTAATATCTATAAAACAATATGTGATAAAGTCGTAAAACTAACTTCACACTATGTAGACTGTGATATCACAATTGATCCACTTTATTTTGGTACATGAAGGTAGGGGAGAGGGCTCACTTGGCCTTCCACACACGTGCCATAGGTGACAACCGTTAGGTGCCCACACAAAGCACCCTACCTCGGATAGCTGTGTCCCCAGTGGGTATTCAGAAAAACACATTAAGCAAACCATGTTCTCGAGATGAACTGTCTGTTCGTCTCAAACACTGTACAAGTGCATAAACCCAACAAATCCATGTGTAAGATTGGCAGGCTGATGTGCAACAGCAGACAAGCAGTTATTACAATATAAAGGAGGGAAGCAGGAACGTTTAAACATTAAATTTTCATTTGTTCAGAGCGTTCTTTAATTTAAAAAAAAACCTATTCTCAAGAAGCATAAGCAATGTCAGCCAAGCACATTTAAATTTCCTGCAAAGATGATTAGCATTCATCGGCTGCCCTGAACCACTCCGTGCAATGCAGTAAAATTTAAGGATTTTTAATTACCAGCAATTATTCATAAAGTACAGACTGTTATCTCCACCAGCAGCAATCAGAGACTATTTGTACGTTACAATGGAAATAAAAACCTAAACTCAGAACAGTGAATATGACAGTAATTAATTTTTTTCTTCCTTTGGAGAACACGAGCTCAGAAAACAGAATTTTAGCATTGTGGTGTGGTGTGGTGTCTGGCCCGTTATGATTCACTTGAATCATCTCATATAGGGGACAGTAAATACAACATATCTTTGTAGAAGAGTGAAATGTAGTCATTTGTGGATTCAGAAGGGTAAACAAATCCTGCTGGGGGAGTGGGGCATCACCAATACTCATTTTTAGGTAAGGATGGTGCATGTGTTTCATTAAATCAAATAATGTCATGGAATTATGAATGAAACCCAACCCTTTATAATCCAGGCCCTCACACATAAATGGTTGTACAGTTAATTTATTTTGTCTTGAGCTGTTGCAGAAAAGACTTACTGCTTACGTTGCAAACCTCTTATTTTCACACAGAATAAGAAAATTAGAAACTAGTTTCCAGAATGACAGGAAGGTTTTATGCATCTGTCTTGCCTTTAGAGAATAAAAACATATGGTAGGTGCGTCTCTCAGATGAAGTACAATCTGTTTAGCCAAGGCTGTTTTCTCCGTTTCACTGACATGTACTGAACACATTTTTAAATGCACATTAAACTCAGAGTAAAGGTGAAGCATTATCACTGTCATTATAGATGAAGACAACTCGACTGTCATTCATTTTGAAGCCTTTTTTTCTGTGGTGTGATTTTATTTCCTTTTTTATCACAGAGCTGAAGCTGACAGATACGGAATGTCTTGCTGACAGGTCCTGTGCTCATGGCGACGGATGCTGCAGTCCTGCCGCAGCTCAGCAGTCCTGCCGCAGCTCAGCAGTCCTGCCGCAGCTCAGCAGTCCTGCTGCAGCTCAGCAGTCCTGTTGCAGCTCAGCCCAAAGGCAGATCTCTATGTATGCCACACTTCACATGCCACCAGTTATCACAGCGATTCTTCAAGTCCTGCTGGTAACAGTATCACCAGCATTGTGTTTTTTATGGCTCAAAAACAGATGTTGTGAGAATTCACAGAGGGTTTGACCACTTGCTGTGACATTAAACCAGTAACGTCCAAAGCTTAGATCCATCTGGGGAGGGAGGGGAAAAAAGCAGAGGACAGCAAGAGAAGAAACCGTATGCCCAATGGCTCTTCTGACATCTGAGAGTGTAGAGTCAGTGGCAGCCACACTGTGAACATTTCAAACACACCCCATACTGACGCTGTGAGAGACTGCAGGGAAAAAGTCAAGAACAGGGAAGAACAGACAATATTATCCATGTAGTGGAAGTGTTGGCCCAAGAACAACCTTTACTGATTTTAAAACTCCCTGTCTTTGACTCTGTTGTATTTAAAAACGAGGTTCTGTTCTGTTTACGTGCTGTGTCAAACGTCTGTGCGTTTCCTGACCTCTCTGGGCTGACGTAATGTTGCACAGAGGTTGTAGGTGACCCCTGACCTCTCACGGCTTTCAGTGCATTAGTGGCCAGGCAGTGGGAAAGTGCAATCCTGCGCATGGACCGGATGAGCTCAGTCACAGGGCATGCACCATGTGTACGTGCTGGAGGAGGGGGTGAGGGCGTGGCAGCAGGTGGGGGGGCCTCTGGACTTCACACTGGTCTTACTGCTCTTTTTAATCTCAAAACTCTGCAGCTCTGGTTTGCTATTCAGAAAACACCTCACTACTAAAGATACATGTATAAAAACAAGGGGAGGGGCGAACTGCTCTGGGGCCTTGAGTAAAATAGATTCTGGGTGTTTTCAAGTTAAGTGTTCTCCCCAAAATCCCCACTGCAGGACTGAGAAAGTTTACACATCTGGCATAGTGTTTCAGAGTTCTGACCTAAGCATGAAACTTGAGGGGGGAGGGGGGGTGGTATGTTGAAATACCAAATTTCTTATATTAAAAAACTAAGGACTGGGCTGTCTTTGTCATGTTAAGCCATAGGTCTAATGGTTTTTCTTAACAAGTGAGTCCAAACACACTTCATATATGCCACACGTGACTTGGAACATCAACACAAACTTCTGACAATCGCTAGAAGATGTGTCCTCTGCCAGGAGCCCTTCCACGCCCGGGAACACGTCCACCAAGCCGGCCGTACTGCTAAGCATATGACTCACAGCTAACCTCAAAATCTTTCCTCCCTTCCTTGATATGAGAAAAACATCAATCCCAGCACAGCAACACTCCTGCCAAATCATTTCTGTAGGATTTGGTTTTTAGGAGGATTTTTATTGATTACACGGTATCAAAAGTACATTTTAACTTGAGGCCTGCTGCAAGGTAGAAAATTCCTTGGAAGACATGTACACGGTGTCCCCGGCTACGCCCGGGTGCTCTGCTGCCCATTTGAGATGGCTCCGGTGATGCCAACGCCTACAGGGGTTCGCACTATGCCACACATTACAGCACTCAACTCACCCCTCCACGTCCACCTCAGTTTCACAAACACGCAGCCTGTTTTGTACCCGCCACTGAAACAGGAAGATATTGTCCCGTTCAAACAAACGGGCACCGGTCACTTCAGACGCTGGTCAGACACCGGTTATTTGGCGTACTTTTACAGAGAGAAAGGAAACTGAAAAACCCTGAGGTGAGTGAATCTTGGTGGGTGAATGACATGCTAAGTAACGGCTCTGCTGTTTAAAAAAAAAAAAAAAAAAAAAAAAAAAAAAAAGTAACATGACACCATTTGGCAGCATTCTGCCCGTTTGCTGCAGTACAAATTTTCAAGCAATTTAGTGGCGAAACCTACATAACAACAAAGCACTAGTGTGAAGCAGTACATTCTATAACTTTACATTATAAACCAAAACATTTAAACCAATCCTTTCTGCAGAATGTCTTACACACCAATGTTGCAAATATAAAGTGAGCACCGCGGTGTTAAGAATGTGCGCTGACCCAGCAGTGCGCTCCACAGCCCACTTAAGAGTCGGGTCGGTACCACGGACTCTGTAAGGCAGGCAGCAGAGTGGCTGAAAGCTGCTCTGTTATTCTAACGAGAGCCATTAGAGAAACAATCTGGCCATTGAGTGCAGAGTGCAGTGTCTGCAGAGCAGAGGAAGGGGGAGGGGCGCGGGCAGGGAGGGGTCAAAATAAACAAACAGAGAAAGAGACCCTGTGCAGACAACAGGCTCTGGGGTAGGGGGGCCTCCGTTCAGGCTCTTCCTCCTGAACACATGGCAGCCGTCACACTGAGTGAGTACCCCCCAGAGAAGAGTCACTCCAAACCTGCCCAGCTCTCTCAAGTGGCCTACCGTTACTTGGCACCAGCCCCTGTGGCTGGTTGCAGTGGTCAGCTGCCCAGCACAGGACAGACTCCACAGAGGAACCATCACCCAGCTGGGTGCCCAGCTCATGGGCAGGCCTGGCACTTCACCGACCTGCGTTGCTCTGGTTTTCCTTATCATAGTTTACTGCTGTGCTAGGCTAGCTGTCACAGTGAAGCAGGGCTGAGAACACACCGCAGGCCGGACCTCAGCCTTCAGATCGAACCTGAAGATGCCAGACACAAACTGTCTGGCACAGAGCACGGGAAAAAGACCCTCCATTGGAACAGAGGCAACGACCCCGCAGAAAGAGATCCCAGCCAGATGGAAAGGTCATCAGTGGCGTGGTTCCCGTCACCGTTGCTTTCCAATGCCAGCGAAGGCAGGCTGCGCTGTGACATCGAGAAGGCACCGCCGTCATCTCCGACGCGTGCTTACCCTAACCACGCCATCATCTCCGATGCGTGCTCACCCCACCGCCATCATCTCCGACGTGTGCGTTTCCTGCTAGGCCGACGCGTGCTCACCCTAACCACGCCATCATCTCCGACGCGTGTGCGTTTCCTGCTAGGCCGACGCGTGCTCACCCCACCGCTGTCATCTCCGGCGTGTGCGTTTCCTGCTAGGCCGACACGTGCTCACTCTAACCACACCATCATCTCCGACGCGTGCTTACCCTAACCACCGGCATCATCTCTGGCGTGTGCGTTTCCTGCTAGGCCGACGCGTGCTCACTCTAACCACGCCATCATCTCCGACGCGTGCTTACCCTAACCACCGCCATCATCTCTGGCGTGTGCGTTTCCTGCTAGGCCGACGCGTGCTCACTCTAACCACTGCCGTCATCTTTCATGACAGTGCTGCCTCCTTTCAGTCGTCTCCCTGATGGGAATCTGCACTAATGTGTGTCTGGACAGGTAAGCACACTTCCCTACCTTCACACACCTTCTTTTGCCTTTGTGTCTTTACTTCTCTTGTTTACTTATTAAGAATTTATGGCAGGAGAGCAAATTTTAATCACAATACCTTACAAATAAGTAAAACTGTACACATGGACACAAAGTGAGGCTTGGCGTCACTAGGTCCGTTTATCTTCATGACGACTGAGGAGCATCGCTCTGTTCCCACACTGTTTAATATTACTACGTTAGATAACATTTCAAAGCCTTGACGCTAAATTATACTCACCGTATAGTAAGATACGAATGAAATATGACAGCCCCCGTGAGCTGGCGGAGCGAGAGAGATGCGATTAGACCCCGGATATGCCTCGGAGGTTATCTCACACTGGGCTGAGCAGCTGCTTCTGGGCCTGCTAACTGCTTTTCTGGCTACATCATGGTCCTGCTCATTCACCGTCCTTCTTCATAACGTGAAGAGCAGAAGTGCGGGTTCAAGCCCCTCGGACATCTTTAAATCCCAAGGCTGGCTCGGCTCGGCACCTCTAAGAGAGTACCGGTATCCCCTTGGCCCACAGCGCTGTCCCGCAGTGCTGAGCCAAACCCAGCATGTGGGTTTTGGAGCACTGTTGGCTGTTGTGCATTTGAGTCCCTGTTAGGGGCTCAGTTGTCTCCAGTAAGGAACAGGAGTCGTGACCCTAAAGATGTGTTACCACCGGGAGGGGGGGCAGACTCGTGACCTTTTACAGTGGGGGAGGCTGGGGGCATCGTGTGTATTCAACAGAGAAAACACAGGAAGAAAAGAAGCACTGTGGAAAAGAGTGAAAGAGGAGAATGGTGGGGAGGGTGGGGACTGACCCAGGGCCCCAGCTGTGCAACACGACTTATTTCACTCTGAAGCCACAAAGACACCTCTGCACTGCTGACTAAAACGACTCACCTTCTCTTTCATGCGAAGAATGTTTTGGGACTTGTGAAATAGGCGACTGTGTCTTTACAGGCACAGACGTCCAGCTGCGCTGTGATGGGGCACACTTTCTCCATGCCAGCCTCACTGCGTGGGTGACCTGCTGTCCCTCACCTGGGACACACGTAACCCGAGGGCCAACGCTCACCCAGCTCAGAGGGGTATCATAAAAAAAAGCAAAGTGGTTGTTAATGTGAGGATACAAAGGAAAGTGAAAAATAAGGCAGCATCATAGTTTACAGGAAAAAATACAAACACAATTTGCAAAAAATTTATGAAAATAAAACTTACTGAAACCAATCAGTCTTACTTTAATAGCACAAACCTAAACCATACTCAAGTAACACTTTTTCAATTTATGTAATTTTATTTCTTAATTCCTGGTGTTTTGTCACGTTCCTTCTTTTTGTTGAATGTGATCCCCCAGGGCAAAAAATTGGAAGACTAAGTTTTTGTGCTGAAAGATGGGTGTGGGAGATACAAAAAAAGGCCCAGAAGGAAAAGCTAACCGTTAATTTTTCAAAAGTAAAAATGTAAGGATTTATTATCCAGTCCTATGTTTGTCAACTTTAAAAAATAAAAAACAAAAAAACATCAGTTTCACATTCTGATTTCAGAGAATACAAACACAAAGCGTACACGTTTTTTGCCTTATTGTGAATGTAATCCAGCTCCCAGCTCCTCAAGGCACGCACGCACACACACGCACGCACACGCACGCACACACACGCGCATGCACGCACACGCACGCACACACACGCACGCGCACGCACACGCACGCACGCACACGCGCACGCACGCACGCACACGCACGCACACGCGCACGCACGCACACGCGCACGCACGCACACGTACGCACACACACGCACGCGCACGCACGCACACACACGTACGCACACACACCCACCACCACTGCCTGCGGGAAAACAAATGTGTCACAAGAGTGTGACAAATCTCTCGGCAAAGGTGATCCTCAAGTGTGGACTAATATTTTATGCTAATAAAATAAAATTATCTCCTGGTCTCTTAAGATACAGTAATTAGTTTAAAAGTTGGCTTCGCAGAACAAAAGCCTTTCCTTTGTGTGCCCTGAGGAGATGGGACAGTGTTTCTGTATTTACGTCTTGATGTTACTCTGCAGGGCACCTAACATTTGGCAGAGTCTGTTCTGGTCAAGGTGCGGCTTACCTGTGAGTTACCTGCCTCCGACTAGCTCAGGACGGGAAGCCAGGAGCCTGTGAAGAGAAGTTCATGTGTTATTGAGTGAATCAGGACAAAAAGTCAGCAGGATCTCTACGTGGCCCAGTGACCAGGAGAACTGGAGGAGTCCCGATGGGGCTCAAACACATTTACTCTTCAGCTTCTAGAAGAGTTTTACTCCCTGAAGTACTGTGCTTTTACCACAACAGAAGGTGTTCCACTAGGAGAAAGCACTGCTAAAGGAATCTCATTGTTCTGTACTTCATCTCTGCTGTTCTTTAAAACTATAGTCTCATTTGGATTTCAGAGAGAGACCAAAGAAACATCAAAGTCACACCAAAGACTGCTGTTATTAAAAAATTTTGCATTTAACTGTTCAAATGCATCTATTGTTCACTGTCCTTTTCATACGCATTTTAATCCATACATCATATATACAACAGCCTTATCTAGGCAGGCATTAAACTGTAAAGAACATTTCTTAAGACTAAAGCAAAAGAAATAAAAATATATATTTGATTGTAATTGTCTGGAACAGATAAGATAATGGGATGAGCAAACTGAGAAGAATTGTGACAAAGGTAAACGCCTTTACCCAGTGTAACGCTGCTCTGGTTTCAGCTCAGGAGCCTGGAGAAGGAAACACCCCACTGGGAGAGCATGTTTAAAGAACACCAAACCCAAAGGTGCAGCCGTTCACGTCAGGGAAGAAATCAAATCACAAGAAGTACCTCATACCTTTGAACAAAAATATCCATGTTTAAAGCAGCCTTTGTAACACACACACACACACACACACACACACACACACACTCAGGTGTGTGACCACATTTGGAATCTGCAGGAAGCACCTGAAATGGTTAGGACCAGATGTTCAGAGACCATTTCAATCCCTTGGGCTGCTAAAAAAAAAATTGTAGAAACTATTTAGATTTTCCACAGTCTGTCTTTTAACGATCTCAACCTAACATGTCAAATACAGGAGATCATTGTTTGATCTTAAATAGGACACATTATGGTAGAGAGAAGGCCCCAAAATCCCCCTGTTCTTTACAGTGAGGTAGATTTACATGCGTGGGTCTTTCAGACCATCCTAAATCACAGGAAAAGCAGACGAAATTGGAAAGGTAGCTCGGGTTCGGCTCAGAGCAGGACTATAAATTGTTCCTTTGCTGCACAGCCGTCCAATGTTTATGCTAAGCTTATCATAATAAAATTCAGCTTGAGGCTCTGTGTATCACTCCATGAATCTGCGGGTGATATATTGGTGTGGGAATTCACCAAACAGGCTATAGCGACGGATTCCTTTCACATGCAGAGTAATCAGGTCACAGCCAAGCCAACGAGCGGAGATCTGGCTGCTGAAAAGGCCACATGAATCATCGTTCCGCAGATATTTAGCTTGGAAACTAACATTAAGAAATCAGAAATCCCCACAGCTGGGGGGGGCACAGGCGTAACTGTGGCCCTTGCTGTGCCGTTGCGCTCGATTTCTGAACGGCTCTGCCCGTTGATGCGTGCTCGTTTTGTTGTTCAGCTCCTCATTTAAATTCAGCTGCTCTTCATAGAACTGTAACTTTTTTTTTTGTCTTGCCTCTCCAGGTGAAAGCTCTTCAAAATATTTTTAGTCCAAGCTCTCAGAGCAGGTACGGAATAATGAAGTGTGACATACACACAGACCCCCTGCTGGATTTAGGTGTCAAAAGACCCGCAGGACTCGTGACAGGAACGAGCCAAGTGGTGTAGCTCCGGCTCTGTGACACAGCGTTCCAGGTAAAGCCCGCCACACGTCCTGGCGTCGTGCGGGGCTGCGGTACGCAGGACGCCATCACAGGGAGGCAGTGCCATCTGCCAGAGCCCACCGCTGACCTTATCTGCTGGGCATCACCGTGGGAAATGGAGACACAGTTTAGGCTAAGGCCTGTTCCCTGTATCTCAGGACTTCGGTACCACCTCGACCCATTGCTCAGTCGGCTGGAGGTGGTCCGTGCTTCTCTGTGTTGGGGTCGTTAGTGATGACAGCATGTGAAAGGATAGGATCACTTAAGAAGCCCCACATAACAAGGATGGAGCTGTGTTTTCCTAATTCAGCAGAAGGGCCAAGTGTTCAGCTGGGCCAAACTGAACGTGTCCGGCCTTAGCTCTACCTCACCGTGTTCAGCACCACCTTCAGCGACGGCACGTAAGCCACAGGAATTCGGTACTTCTCACAAATTGGAGAAGGAATCACATGAAGATCAGCCAAGTTCCTCCACTGACAGCAACACCAGAAGTCGTTTTCGGAATGTATTACCTGAAGATATCAGCAAGGACTGTGTGGCTACAGGTGACGTGACTGTGCCAGACGTTTAGGGGAAGGAGCAGAGAACACTCCTGTGTGCCCTCACTCCTGTGTGCCCTCACTAGCACTGTGTGTTCAGTCACCACAGCTGTCCTGACAAGAAAACAGCCCTGGGGTTTTCACATCCCAGTCCGGGGCACTCTACAAACAGTTTACGTTGAACATAACAGGCACATTCGTGCTTTAAGCCTGTTGTGTATTTTATGGTAAGTACATCTGATGGCTGTCCACACATGTTCTGGCATTTAACAGTATGTCCAGATCACCAGTCCACCCATGGTCAGATGTTTTGGCTACTGTGGTTGAACAGAGTACCAGCTGAGGGTAGGAACAGGTGGGAACACATTAACAGACAGCTCAGGCAGGGTTGGAACTGCCAACAGAAAAGAAACATGACAAAAACTATTAGCATTTTGTGAAACGTCAGGAGTGTGAAGACAGATAATTGGAATATAACAATGTACAGAGAACCCCAGGAGCAGAAGTACCATATTCAAATAACACTTTCAAAGACAGTGTGACTGTCCTTATGGGCAGAGCGTAACAAAATGATGTCATTGCCGTCCCACACAGACTAACATGTGCTGACCCTGTCATTTTTCAGTTAACTATACTTAAACTCCACACCAGACATCCTAAATAGATCATAATCAATACATACAATAGGAAAATCTATAACAATTTCATTTTCCAGAGCAACTGTTGAAACGCAAAGCAGGCAAATAAAAGCCATTTGCAGGAAAGATATTTTTTGTGTTTTTAGCTGTACTTGGTGAGGCACAACTGATTTAATTAGTCTGCAAATACCCAGAGTTTAATGTAATTTAACCAGAATGCAAATATGATTTAGCCATTTAATTAAATGTGATCATAATGCATTCCATTAAGGCTTTCCAGCTAACAAATTATGCTGTAAAAATGAACTATTCATTGTGTCCCACCAGGGCTTAAATTAGTTCCTGTTACCATTCAGACAGACAGAGGAAAAACAAATCGCAGTTTTGTCTGCAAGTAAACACAGCATTTAAGGTGTGAAAAGACAAACAGTCAGACGCATTTTGGCACAGCCGTGTTTCCACACTGCTGCTAATGAAGGTGACAGACTGAGGCAGGGTCCGCTGGAGGCCCGGCAGCTGCCAGATGGAGACGGCAGGGGAGGTGGACGTCCACAGGCTTCATACCACCTGCTGCCCGGTGACATGCCAGCCTAGCCCACGGGACTATCATCATGGACCCCCCCTTACCACAGAATCCATAGCCCATGAGATTCTGCACACAACAGAATGAGGGGGTGTTTTCTCTTTGCCACCCCTCCCTTGGTGATCATTGTCCCACCCCAGGACACTCCACATCTATGCCAACACCCCCAGAGTGCATCCTTCTCCTGACAGGAGCCCTGACTACACTTCAGTCACAGAATTCACAACATGCTCAAATGCATACAGAATCTTCATGTCCTCTTTTCAGCAGTTAGACACATTTGGACAGTTATTTTAAACTGACTTCATGACCATATTTTTTAACCATGCATTCATGTATGCAGGCAAAATATAATAAAATTTACAACACATTCACCAAAATTTTAATCATCAAACGCGGTGCATTCAATTGAGTGTAGTTGCTGACATTACCACTAGGGGCAGTGGTTCATATCCAGACATTAATCGTGAAACAAACCGTAAACTACCTTGGTTTATATATTTCAGCATCTCAGCCCGCTAGAGACACCAATCTCACATTTAATTCAGCTAAACAATAAATAATAAAGAGACTATTAAATTTATTACAGTGCAGTGAGCAAATTTAATTTTACACATATTAAGCTGCTGAAAAGCAGAGATCCTCTCAGGACTGGAGGCTGTGAGATTTGGCAGCCAGGGAGAGCACACACCCAGCCGGGACCAGCTTGCAATCATCATCACAAAACCCAGAATGCATTGCTAACCAGAGATGGACTGTACAGTGAAAAACATGTAATCATTCCACTGCAGGTGTGTTAGGGTGAGCTACCATGGTGAACATTCTCAGTAAGGGAATTTGCTGCTTTATTATGTGTGTCTGAAGGTCAGTTTGATGTTTGATGTCAGTTTGATGATGATGATTCCAAAATGTTATAAAAAACCTTGTGGTGGACGACATCTGTGCACTGGCACCATGTTAGAGATGGTGAATAATCATTTCCCCCCTCACAATCACAAAACAAATTAAAAGACGGAAATGTTGAAGGTCTCCAGCATGTCCTTGTACCCAGTGTCCTTGTTCTCACTAAGCTTCCAGAGGAATGATTCAGGGACAGAAATGAAATCATCTCTCCAAGCTAGCTGGTATAATATCGCTTCAGACAGGCCACAAAGCTGACATGGCACCTGCTGCAGGTCATTTTCTGCCTGCCAATAATTAACTCGCAAACTTCGCAAATGATTGTGACCGATAAGCAAAGACGTCAGACGCATAATACCGGCCCTCAAACCATCAACAGAAAACCCACAAGAAAAACTAAATTGCTTTGAAAATTATTTATCACCAGTTTTTACAGATTTACTAAATACTTAGCTGGTTCCTGTTACTATATTTACTTTAACCATGAAAACATACATCAGAATCTCTTTATGCACAAGGTGGATTGAGAACAGCGGCTGTCATAAAATATAATCAGTATCCCAGGTCAAAGAGGAAACTTTGGGGAAACCTTTTGACTCAAAATGAATGACAGGGGCTGTTCAGGAAGTGAGGGGGGAGGCTTTAACCAAGGCGTTATGTAAACACTTCTTAAAACAGAATCCCACTGAAATGCTGAAAAGAAGCGTGCAGAACAGCTCCTGCAGGGGAGGATGTCTCCTGGCTGCAGCCCATGGTAATCCCATCTCATTTTCCTCCTTTTGTCTCTGGTAATTGTGTATCGGCCTCAGCGGTGCATGCTGTTGGGTGGAGATAAGCCCCGCCCACCAGGGCCAGCTCACGCTGAGCAGCCTGGGGGAAATTAGGCAACCTGCAACACAGACCTGGGAGTTTTCACTTTAAACATGCAATAAGGAAACCAGGTGGTCTGTCCCCACGCTGCTGAAACTAACATTGTCTACTGCTCTTCAACAACAGAAAAAGAAGAAAAGTGGTCAAAACTGGGGCTATTGGAATGAAACACAGATGCCTGCTGTTTGCATTTCAACACAGACCACATGCATGCAAACTCTTTAATTTTAGGGCACAGGGACTGTATGATTGCGTAACAGCTCTGTGACTACAATTTACATGAACCTTTCAAATGCTGATACAAGCAATATGTCAGGCAAAAGCAGGATTCACCTGTGCTCACCCGTGCAAATTCTAACCTGCAGTAAAAGCAGTATTCACCTGTGCTCACCTGTGCAAGTTCTAACCTGCAGTAAAAGCAGGATTCACCTGTGCTCACCTGTGCAAGTTCTAACCTGCAGTAAAAGCAGTATTCATCTGTGCTCACCTGTGCAAGTTCTAACCTGCAGTAAAAGCAGTATTCACCTGTGCTCACCTGTGTAAGTTCTAACCTGCAGTAAAAGCAGTATTCATCTGTGCTCACCTGTGCAAGTTCTAACCTGCAGTAAAAGGAAACCAACAGGAAGGGAATGTTCTAATTATTTCTCAGTTTCCTGGCAGTAATTCTGCGATAAGAATAAAAAATAAATTTGAAAAACCCTGCCAGAATCATGACTACTGCACTGCCTTTATATGGATGAGAAGCTGCACTGCAGGTTCAGGTGTCTGTGCACCATGTAGAAGACTTTGGTCTGATTCCCTATCAATTGAACCTGTCCCCTGTGGATAACACAACCTTACTGCATCATGAGTGTGTGTGTGTGTGTGTGTGCGTGTGTTTGTTTGTGTGCATGTGTGCATGTGATGCTGTGTGCACTGGGTGTATACTGTGTGTGTGCATGCATGTGTGTGGGGTCTATGTGCATTGCGTGTGTGCATTGCGTGTGTGCCTGGTTTGTGTGTGTGTGCGCGTGTGTGCGTGGTCTGCGTGCACTGCGTGTGCGTGGTCTGTGTGTGTGTGCATGTGGTGCTGTGTGCACTGGGTGTGTACTGTGTGTGTGTGTGTGTGTGCACATGTGTGTGGTCTATGTGCATTGCGTTTGTGCATGGTCTGTGTGTGTGGTGTGTGGGCGTGTCTGTGTGTGTGTGTGTGTGTGTGTGCATGCATACATGTTCTGTGTGCGCTGTGTGTGTGCGTATGGTCTGTGTGTGTTTGTACAGTGTGTGCGTGGTCTGTGCGGTCTGTGTGCACAATGTGTGCGTGTGTGTATGTGCACGTGCATGTTCTGTGTGCACTGAGTGTGTGCGTGTGGTGTGTGTGTGTGTGTGTGTGTGTGTGTGTGTGTGTGTGCGTGCGTGCTCAGTGAGTGTGTCTGCCTACAGAGCCTTAGGCTGAGGAGTAAAACCATAGACAGACACTGAGTCCAGCCACTGAAGCACTCTGGTGTCTCAACCACCTCCCATCAGCCACTGCAGTCAGGCTGGGCCCAAACAAAGTGCAGGTGTCCCTTTGGACCCACCCGAGTGAGGAAGAGGAGGGGGGCATTCTGACACCAGGGAAACCAGAACCACCACAGGCTTCTGCTCAGCCCGGTGACCTGGAGGGGGCACTCTTTCCAATCCAGGTGCATCACATATGGCCTCCTGAGACAAACTGTGCTAATAGAACTGACAACCTGAGTTTCTGTAAGACAGGAAGGACAGGAACCCAAAGCAAAACCTGACAGACCAACCCCAGGAGCCTCTAGGTGTTAACACCTGTGTTACTCACCTACCTTCCATCACCGGTGCTCTGTCTCATTACCTGTTGCTGCCTGACAGTTACAAAGAGTAATTAAAATAGCTAGCAGAGGTGGACCTGTTGGCATACACTCTTCACTGTGATCGCAAGCCCGACAGGATTAAGAGTGAGACACACGAGGGTGGCACAGCTGCAATGTCCACAGCTGTCATCGCACCATGACGATGCTGGGAGCGTCCCTGCGTCCCGGCAGTGTCGAGTGAGAGAGCGGCAAACAGCAGGCCCACGCAATAACAGCAGAAAGTCAGCTAGCTGCTCACACAATCACACTCGCTGTCTACACCAAGGACGGCTTTGTGTAGTGCATTACAATAAACCCTGATTAATAAACGCTAAATCTGTCATTAACCCCCCCCCCCCAAAGATACCACAGCTTTAAAGTTCACGTCTTGCATAGTACAGACATAATAAACATTAGTAACAGTAAATAAAGCTTTATGTTTCAAACAAAAAATTTCTCATTTGTGGATGAGGATCTCCAAAAAATAATAATAGTAACAATGCCCCTTAAAGTAATTAAATGTGCTAATTAACATCAGCTCTCACACTCTCAGTTTACTTTGTTAACTGCTCCGTGTATGCTAGATGGCTTTATGTTATTGACAGTCTTAATTTATTAGGAACACCCAATCTGTAATTCTTGCTGTTTTAATGAGGCAAACCTGCATAATAACAAAGCAGTGATAACACAGCTATGCTGTCTGTAAAACTGGACGAGTCCCCGAGTTTATTACCCACAGTGAGGTGGGCTGCTTTGTTATGAACATGAATCTGGAGTTTGCTGGAGGACTCTTCCTGCATTCTCACCTCTGTCTATTTCACACTCCTGTCCCGACAAACGAGAGCATGGCCACACACCACACCCACTGTACTGCCAAAATATCCAAAACCATGCTCAAAAGGTTGTAACCATGCCCCTTTTTCCATCCAGTCTGGTCCCGTGTGCGATTTTGGGCACTGTGTGTGTCTTCAGTAAAGCCGTGTGAAGAAAGGTTTTCATTTGTAGAAAAGTGAGTTATACAACACATCACTGCCAAACTGCAGAGATGGAGAACTGCTAACAACAAACGCTGCGACCCGTCTGGTCTTCAACCTTCCCAAACAGACGTATGTTACTCCGCTTCTCATCTCCCTGCTTGGCTTCCGGTCCAGGCTCCTATCAAATACAAGATCCCCCTAAAGCTTTCCTTCAAGTCCACGTACGGGACTGCTCCAAGCTATCTGCAGTCCTGCATCACGACCTACATGCCCTCCCGCACACTACGGTCCGCCAGTGGAAGAGACCGGTTGCACCCCTGCTGAAGAACGGCAGACCTTGGCTCTTCTCATCCCTGGTGTCTACGTGATGGAGTGAGCGGTCCCTCGCTTTGAGGACTCCGTTGTCTCTCACTCATCGTCTCTGTCCACGTTCAGAAAGCAACTGAAGACTCATCTGTTCAGGGAGCACCTCAGTGCCTGAACCCCATCTTCATCAGCTCTGCCTCTTTATTGTGGTTTAAATGCTGTTTCTTTATCCTTCTTGTTATTGCTCATTTAATTTTTGGCTTTTAGTTGATCTGGACTCTCTCTGCCTTAACAGACTTGTGTGCACTATGTATGTGGTAGTTACTATGTATGTATGTGGTAGTTACTATGTATGTGGTAGCTACTGTGTATGTATGTGGTACCTACTGTGTATGTATGTAGTAGTTACTATGTATGTGGTAGTTACTGTGTATGTATGTGGTAGTTACTGTGTATGTATGTGGTAGTTACTGTGTATGTGGTACTCAGTCTGTTAGTACATACATAGCCTCATCACTGTAAGACCACTCAGGATCTCAACAACTTACTTCTTAAAGAGTGGCACACACCAAACATCTGGCAACATCTGGCAACCATTCAGCTTAATAGTATCAAGCAAAAAGAAGCTAAGACATCAACATATTACTCAGTTCCTACAGGAACACGACCTATTCTTATATCAAATTCAATATGACCTCACTGAAGCACGAGAGGGTATCACACCATGCACCTTCTGCACAAAGAGAACAAAGGAGAACATCTAATGCTGTTAGAGGGCCACACATCAGCACAAGATGAGCTGAACTCATAGAGGTATGGACAAAGCATGCTCAGATCCAACATCCAAAAGGTAGAGTAAAACTGTTTATACATTAATCATGGCGGAAACCAGATGAAAAAGACTATTAAATGATAAACATGAAAAGACGGACTGCAGCTTTCAAAGTTAACTTCTGGAACATGTGAATTCTGAAGTAACTGGCCAGGAATTATATTGAATTGGTGGGTGCTGAACTAATACTGGTGAGGGGTGTCTCTGTTTGGTAGCACTGAGGCCCTCGGCCTTCGGTCTTTAAAGCACAGCATCATATATAATTTATTGACCTAGATTTCAAGAGCCCCACCCCCCCCACAACTCGTCCGACATTGCATGAATACATATTATATTTATGACAGGAATTTCAACACAGGTTTTTTTTTTACCCCCAATGATCACGTGTTGCCGAGGCTGCACATGTGACCTCTGTGTGCACACATGCTGACGGACCTGCACGCACCTGCGCACGGACCTGCACGCACCTGCACTCATGCTGACGGACCTGCACGCACCTGCGCACGGACCTGCACGCACCTGCGCACGGACCTGCACGCACCTGCACTCATGCTGACGGACCTGCACGCACCTGCGCACATACTGACGGACCTGCACGCACATGCGCACATGCTGACGGACCTGCACGCACCTGCGCACATGCTGACGGACCTGCACGCACCTGCACACATACTGACGGACCTGCACGCACCTGCGCACATGTTTGGTGAAGAACAGGACACAGTCATTAGTCGTTTTCTCTTTATCTTCATCCGTCTGTGCCTTTTTATGCAATTAAACCTTAAACAGAACTGTTAAAACACCATTAAACCTTTGAAAGGACATAAATTATGCATGTTTGCAGCCAGAGAAATTAAATTATCATATTAGGAAAGTGCATTATCCAGGCATACTGATGTGGCTACACAGACCATGTTAAAAGTGTAGATGTAAGTTTCCAGAAATGATTATGCAGTCTAGAGTGGCAGGCAGCCTGGAATCTGTTCCAGGAAGTGAAGTGTATATCTGTGAACGACACGGAGAGGGCAGGCAAGCAGCTGCACACACACTGCTCGTGTGCACATACAGCCGCATGTACACACAAACTCACGTGCACACACACACACACCCACACGCGCAGTTGCGCACACACATGCGTTGACACACGTGCATTCACATGCAGACACAGAAATCCAAACCCTTGATCCTGGAAGAGGCCACATGTGTGAAGATGCAGGACTTTTACATTAAAGAAAATGTTACTGTGACTCACAATCAGATTTTAACCACTTTACATTTTTTTGAGCCCAAACAAAATGACAGTTTCCAGCTCAATTAATTAGATGATTCAAATATACATGCATTATGTAGCTAATACACATGTAATTAAATCTAATTAAAACTGCTAATAAAAAACACTGCACTTCCTCCACACATGCTAAGCTTTATGAGACACGTTCCAACAAACTCTTGCATCGGGTTTTCCATGTTAAATATGTTCACTGTTACGTTTCTCACCTGATACCTTGTGATGCTTCCTGAAGGTGCACTTCCCCTTACCCTCTACCAATCAGCACGGTGCGGTTCCTCTCCAAGGTAAGGCACCTGACCACATGGCAGCTCTCCAAATCCACTTTGAACAAGCTACACACAGAATAATAAATGTCACATTAAACCAGAGGCGTGCTGTGCTGCCGTTGTCCGGGGTTGTAAGAGCGGTTCTTACCTCGCCAACTCTCCATAGCTTCATGACTTTTGGTGATACAGGTTTCACACAGCTATCTCATAGATGGAGGCAGCTTTAACACTCAGTCAAGACAATAGATCTTCAGCGATATGAGAGTCACTGGTGCCTATACCCCCAGGCCTTTTTTTCTTCCAGTCCATGAATTATAACATAGAACAGATTTCTAAAACATAAAGTCCTGTAACTGCTCTTGAATTAATTAATAACTCTTACAAATGTTAAGGGGAAAACTTTTCAGAGCTTTGCTCATCGCTGAAAAGCGAATCAGTCATGGCCACTCCGTTACGTTAATGACAAAGCTGCCGGCTTCACCTACCCTAATTACACCCTTCCACTTGTGTGACCTTGGCCCTGTGTCCGATCAGCGTCCCCTGCCACGGTAACACATGCTTTTCAGCAAGCTGCTCCAGTAAAGACAAAATCCCCTGCCCCACAATGCAAGTGTCTAATAGTGTGGGGGGGCACAGTGGGGGTGTCTGTCTACTGTTCAAAACCCTGTGACTTTCACCATTAACATGCTATTGCTATACACCCTGCTGTATTGTAGTCAACCTGATGTATCCAACAATATGCTGGTTTTCTCCTGTGTGTGTACGGCTGATGGAGTATTGTAAGTTCCTGTGTGTATACGACAGACAGAGTATTGTAAGTTCCTGTGTGTGTACGGCTGACAGAGTATTGTAAGTTCCTGTGTGTGTACGGCTGACAGAGTATTGTAAGTTCCTGTGTGTATATGGCTGACAGAGTATTGTAAGTTCCTGTGTGTATACGACAGACAGAGTATTGTAAGTTCCTGTGTGTGTACGGCTGACAGAGTATT
>JABJVR010048422.1:0-21799 GCA_025773905.1 Chitala chitala
TTTACTGTTTCTATGGCACAAAAACGCCTGCGTTTTTTTTATTTACTTTTTGTGCCAAAAAAAAAAAAAATTATGTTGCCCGGGTGGGGGGTGAATGGGGGTCTTGGGGTTGGGGCGGGGGGTTGGCAAGAGAGGAGCAGTGCAGCGTTCGCGGCACCATTGCGAACATGCAGGCGTCCGTGATGAGTGCCACTGCCCGCGTTAGACCCATTACATACACGCCCCATCCTGCCGTTTCATTCTGCCCACGCATTCATTTAATCTCTTTGGCCTTCAGACACATTCCAGCCCTGCCGGCTGTTCCGTTATGGAATTTGGTGATAAGTTCAATAAGTTCATCTGTGCAACAGGAGATTGAGCAAGTCGCAGAAGAATGAAGGCGATTCGACAGTGTGCGTGTACGGCGTGACTGCCGCACAACCCCTCAGACGTCGGCCAAGAGGAGAGAAAATTGGAAAAGGGGGGGTGTAGGGGGTCAGTCACGTTTAGACAACCTTCGCTCACATCACAAGCACCTGGTGAAAGTGCAGCACACCGAGCATACTGATGACTGTGGACTGCCGCACGTACTCATCTCTCCTTTGAAAAAAACTGGTTTTCTTTGCAGGAACCCAGAACAAATGTTGTTCATGACCAGGCAGGCTTTGGGGGCTGGCACAGGGGCTGGTTTGGGAGGGGTGAGATACTGAGGCCCAGACAACTTGGTTAAACCAGGTCACAGCAGCCTGAGGTCCACCCTCCCTCATATATATCCCATTTCCTCCCCACATGTTCCTTCCCTATGGGCCCTGCATAGCTCTAATTGAAAAGCAAACATACCTTTTGACCTTTGCTTCAAATGCTCTTTCATTGTGCCTGCCATACTTTGAATGATAATTACAAGGCTGGCCAAAGTAATTCAGCCTAAAGCTGCATAACAACGCCAAAATGGAGCCGCTCAAGCCACAGATATGCATAACACGGGCGACAATGAACCAAGTGATGTAATACACGTCAGTGGCTTGACTGACAGGTCTAACTGCTTCAAGATTTGAATTCATTCTGGGGTGGCACAACAACTACCATTACATAACAAGCCGTCATTTTAATGGTATTCTCTATGGCGCTGTTAGAAATGCCAAAAGGTTTTAACTAGCCGCAGCTTCCGTATGTGAACAGCCACAGAGAGGCCCGGCTGACAGGCCTGCACAGCTTTACACAGCAGCTACAGAGAACTGTACTAGGGTCTTTCTGTAACCCAGAAGAGCTGCCAATCACTACGAAGCAGATGGCTTATTAAGTTAAATATTATCAGTCTCACTATGGTCTTACTAGTGCAACAGAAGTAAAATTCATCACTCTCAGCAAAAACACTGCAGAAAGTAATTCACTCTTTTTGACAGTTGGTTTTAGTTTTATAAATGGGATTTTTATTATCATCTCTTTCCCCCCACCTACCAGCTACTCTAAGTTTGGTATGAAGTTTGTTTGAGTTAGTGCTACACACCAATAAGAGACAAAAGCTGAGGTTTGCTGGCTGCCTGTCTGCTGGCTACAGGAACTCCCAGTACTCAAGTAACTCTTAAGTTGACTGGCTGCTCCCTAGAGAGGGTTACACAGACGCTGTACTGCAAACAGCCACACAGCCTCGTGTTCAACACATGGTTGTAGATGTCTTGTAAATGTACATGCATTATGTGTTAGAAGCCCAAGTCATAAAAAACTGTGCCAAAGGAGAATTAAAATGAATAGAAATTATATACAGGGATATGAAAGCATAATAAATTCATTGTACTATGTGTGTAATGGCAATAAAGATCATTCATTCAGTCATTTGTTCATTCATAAAGGGTCTGATCACATTTTCATGGAATTGGTTTTTCACAGATTTTGTGACTGAAGGCAGTCTGCGAAGACTCCAGTAAGACATGCTATGCTGGGATACCCACCTGTGAGCCCTTCACATAACATCCTCTCACATGGACTATCAGCAGAAGCCTTTTTAACTAATGCTGACTGGTTCAAGACCTGGGCTAATTGTTGCAAATAGGGAATCTAAAAATGAACATTGGAAGTGAAACTTTGTACACAGTAGCAACTGTGTTATATTTTTAAAAGTACACAGAGGTGACGATGTCTCGAAACAGAGATCTAGTTCATATAGCCAAGCATCAGAAGCCAAAGAAGGCAGTAAACCGCGCTGATGGCTGTTGTGGTGGATTCTTATAAAATCCCTTTGTACTGAAATGATGACAGACTTCTGTCAAGTCTGACATGTCTGTGTCCGCAGTTATGGTAAACTGCACTAACACTATGGGTGATAAGTACACTGTTAAACAAGTTAAACATAATTTGAACAGAAAAAAAACTTTTTTGCCTTTGTTTTTTGTATTTTAAGAGCAAATTCCAAATACAAGCAACATGTTTAAACACTGGAGACACGTTTGTGAAGAACTCAATATTGTATTTGCAGTTTTTGATTTTCATGCCAAGAGCACAATGACCTTTTCCAATTCCCTCCTAAACATCTGGGAGTATATAATCATTTTGAAATTATAGATGGTGCTATGGAAACCCTTTAGAAAGACCTCTGAAAGGAGTATAAAAACCTTTCTGTTTTGAGAATCCACATCACTGGTTGACCCCAAATCACAGACCTGCCAGTGTGTCTGTGGTTACCAGTACGGAAGAGGATACTTCCAAAGCAGAGAGACGGTATCGTGTGAAATCCAATCAGGAGAGCAGAGGTGTGGAACATGTCAGGTCCAGTGAAATATGATGTGGGGAAAGCTGGAGGCATTTTTACTGTAGCCCATTTACTTGACAAATTTCAGCCCCGGTCAGCTTGTCAGACACACCGCCCAAGATCCAAAAAAATGGGGTACAGGCTCAGACATGAATAGGAAATCCAACAGACAGCAGTCTGTCATTCCAAATAAGCAACTATATAGAGTGGACACTCAGTAAACTATGTAGTTACAGTTTAACCCTGAGGTATTTACACAAGTTCTGCTTTTAATGCCAATCATTAATATGTAACTGTTGGTTCTGAGTGCACTTTCAATTTCTGAGATAATTTGAGGTGCACTTCCTCCATCACTGCAAACTGTTGTTCCACAAATTATTGAATAACTCCTTCTCCATTATCCCATCCCCGCAGTGAAGCTGTCTGGCAGACATACACCTAAAATGAATGCACTAATTTAATGCTCAGTGTTAACATTTAAATTTTCAGTGTCAAATCAACAATACTAATTAAAATATTACACTACCAATTAAAGTAAGCATTACACTGCATTTAAATATCTAACCACAAGCAGTCAAGTTCTATGCAAGATTAATGTCAGCAGGTGAACAGGCAGGTAAATTTATCAAGTGTCATATAAAACCACGCAAAAAAAAGTCCAGGTCCTTTTTCTTTTGCATTTCCAGGGCTATGGTAAGACAATGCCTGAAACAGAAACAGATGATGCACATATTCCTGTCTGTGTAAAACCCTTCTTTGTGCTGGAATATTTTTATTGCCTTTACAGAAAAAGAAAATTCCCTGATATTCTTGCAACAGGGTGGGGGGGTCAAATGAGATGGGTAGGGATTCTCTACATGCCACACATTCTAACATAATGCCCTCAAAAGACTCTTTGACAAGCTTTAAACCATTGTCCCCCGGCCGTCAGTCCCCACCCCACTCGATGGCTATGCACACACAGAGCTACTGTGTGATGAGACAGAGGAGAACGGAAAGGCACAAACCTGATGTTCCTTTTCTTACACCTTCATCCATGATTTGATGCACAGGAATTAAACCACATCCTTCTTTGGACATAAAGATCCCCTTTGTTTTGTGCTTCTGTGTTTATCTTTAAAAACCAACACAACAGAAACCCATGGAAACAGGTATTCTTACGTAATTTGTGTATGGATTTTGAGGAAGCAGCTCTTCCTCTTAAAGCACGCCAAAACAATAAAAAGCCTTCATCCTTAAATGGTTTTATGTTGCAGTACTTGGAGAGATTAAACTGCAAACATCAGGGAAGTGAAACAAATTAGTGGTGGTTTTCAGCACTTTGACAAGTATGTTCATCAAGTTCAGTCTCAGTGCTTTACATCCATTGTCTGAGAAGGTATTTCAAAGGCCCAACGTGCATCTCTGATTATTTTCAACATCACATTATAGTGGAAACACGAAAAAATGTATAGTTACTTGGCAAGCACAGAAGAGGCATTCATCATTCCTGTTTCATTACATGCATTTATTTATTTATTTATGTTGATGGAGGGACACGTGTATATCTTACACGTGTGTAAACTCAGCAGGCGCTGGATTAGGGCTGTAACCATGGCCAGCGGCCTGTGTAGACCCTGTCTGCTTTCATTATAGATTTAACACCTTCAAAACTGTATTTCCTTTCCGCACTATACATGTACACATTCCTACACTTTGCACAACATGTATTTCAAAATCCCAGTTTTTCCCAGATAAACTCAGAGCATCCCTCTTCAGGTGCTAGCATGCTGAGTCCCAGCAGAACTGCATTAACAAACAAAATTTTTCTCCATGTGAAACAAACAGGTAAACACCACCTCCCAAAGCCGGAAAGCATCCAGGTAGCATTTACCTGGAAGCGCGTCAGGATGATAAGAGAAAGGCATCTTTGATCACGCCAGGCCCTGCCTCCTAGCAACACCCTTACACGTGACTTGATAAAACAGTAAAGGCTTACAACAGCACACCTATTCGCTAGTTAATGATTCATGCTTAATCTCCTCTATGTCAGAGGACAAACATATACAGAAAAAAGGAAGAAAAGCATGGACAGACTTGTCACACAATGAAAACATTATGCCAACTATGAGAAATGGACTAAGGTGTGAAAAATACACAGCCCTCTTCATCCTCCCACAAACCACATTTACTCACTTAGGGCACCTACACACACACAGCAATTTGACCGTATTACACTAAAGCACAAGTACACTAAAACAAAGAGTCGCACTCTAGTGAAGAAAAATGTGTGTGTTGAGCCCTGTTCTAAAGCTCGTTGAGTCAGTGTGAAACAGCAGCACTCAGTCAGCCCATTGACGAGACTGCTGAGCAAACAGGGAAAACACAAAGAGAAAAATCATACAAGAAACAGGTGCTGCAACAACTGTGACAGCATCGTAAAGGAGGCCTTGGGGCAGGGAAGAGGAGGATCGCTAGGCAGCCGTAGTAACGGAAAAGAAGTAGGTCTGCTTACAGGTCAAGCCCCTTTCCCCACCCACCTCACCTCCTCCTTTTCCTCTAATCCAAACACCCTGAGGGAGAAAACAGGTCCCATGTGACAGGGAGCTCACATGCAGCCACAGCACAACGTGTTACTGTAACACCTTGACCGGGGCCAGTGGTTACATAAACCGCGTCGCATGGGGAAGGGAGGGGGAGAGAGAGAGACAGAGAGAGCGGGCATGACACGGAAACACAGAAAAACAGAAAACCTTCCCATCCTGCTTTGCTGTACATATTTACTGGCCCTAATTTATGGTTCTCAGGTGATTTCTGTTAAGACTTATTTCAGGTTTTTTTTCTATTTTTTCTTTTTTTCCTTTGTAATTACACAGCAAAACACTGCCCCCTTTTCACTGTATAGTGCAAGTGGTCAGACAAGAAAAAAATTGAAACAATTCACATGTATGTGTGAAAGCTCATGTGCTAAAAAAAACTGCCAGCTTGGCTTTACTATTCCCTTTGCTCTGTAAGCAAATTTTAAGTTCCTGCTGTTTACAACTCAATTTTGACCTTTTCAGCAGAGGTTCTGTTTGCTTGGTCAAGGCCCTCGAGTCTTTGGGAGAGGGAGAAGGTCAGGTTTCTCAGTAGCCTGTCTGCGTTTCTGGAAAGCTCCTCAGAGGGAGTCAGCAGCTGCACTAGCCAAATCTGTAACAGCAGCAACGGCACCAGTTTTTGTTGACATGTAGGATAAAAATCACAGCCTGGACAGTTATACACAAATCCCAGAAGCCCCTGCTGCACATAGCAGTAATGAAAAGAGCTGAAAGGCTGCCACAGGCTATAAACCAACAGCTAGAGGTGCTGCTCATGTTATGTAGACCAAGGAGATTTGGGCCTCACATTAAACATAACTAAGGCAAAGGCTACTTGACTGACTGACAAATCTGTGAGACACTCTTTCCTTCTCTGAACAGATACTTCAGAAATGTCCTCATTCTAAAATAAGTGAGCTCCAGTAAAAGGATAATGACACCCTTAAAACACACAGTCTGGATTTTCAGTGGAGATTATAATGAACACTACTTTGTGCCCTATGCCATTCATCCAAAAACTTAAATTTCTACTTGCACCGTGTCTTATATCAAATGCATTTTAAAGGCTTAACAATGACATGTAGATAAAAGGTTTAAGTTAAACTGCAGAGTTCCACAGACAATGTTGAAATCATATGGTAAGATAACCCTGTTCGCTTCCACTCCCATCCCAAAATAGGATATGAATGTAAAGGTTAAAGGAGAGCAGGATGGTGTTATTGTCCAGACAAAGCCCTGGGGAGTGTGACAAGAGAAGAGGTTGGAAGTGGCTGTGGGGCGGGGGGGTGTGAGCAGGCTTCCACGTGAAGACCAGGGGTGTGTACTATGTATGCCATATGTTGGTGAGGTAGCATGTTAGCAGAGTGCATGTGCAATTCTCACACCCATCTGAAGAGTGAGTCACACTGGACAAGTCCCATTCACAGGCCACATCCACACACACACACACACACACACACACACACACACACACACACAAAATGAAAAAAAACTCATACAAACATGACTACATGGACACAGCTGCACACTTTTATACAAACACATTCAGAAACACACACAAACACACAAATACACACACACACACAGACACATTAAGCCTGGCCTTCTAGGAAACCCACATGCATGTGCATGAATATACCTGACCAGGAAACAGCCTACAAAGGAAAATGGGCCACATAGATAAATATTGATGTTAAACATTAGTGGGAATAAACCGAGAGCCTTTATGATAAGAGCCCCACCATGATAGAGATAATATTTAACACATTTTCCAGTTAGCTGTGAGCTTTCACATGCACTCTGACTCATGTGTTATGGCTGAGTGGGCTCCACTTACACAGTAACCTACAAATCACTGGCACTCTTTCAAACTCAGTCGCACCTGCAAGCAAAGCAAAAGCTGCCGGTCAGACCCGCAGCCTCCTGCACAGTGCAGCAGGGCTTTCACGCTGTCTGTTAGCCATCATGACGGTTCAGCAGCTGAGCACGCATATTTACCTGGCTATTTTGTCAAGCCTGTTTTGTACTGGCGACATTCACATGGCACCCAACAGCAATGCCAGGCCAAGAGCTGAAATATGCATTAATTTAATTACTTTAAAAAGTCCATTCTAAGAAACAAGTGACACAAAAGAAGCCAAATGTGAGACAACGTCTGGTCACAAGAAGGCTTAGAGGCTGTCTGATTTAGCATTCATGCCACCTGCTGCTTTGCAGAGATTTGCTGACCTCCAAAGATAGAGTGGATTCACTCATACAGACAGCAGCAGCTTGGACTCACTCATACAGACAGCAGCAGCTTGGACTCACTCATACAGATAGCAGCAGCTTGGACTCACTCATACAGACAGCAGCAGCTTGGACTCACTCATACAGATAGCAGCAGCTTGGACTCACTCATACAGATAACCGTAGCTGACAATGGGTGAGGTCTGGTATGTCTCTTTCTCCATGAGGCCTGTCTGCCTTCCTTTATGGGTCATGAACTGTCCCACATTCGTCTGCCTGCAGTGACTTGTCTTAAATATTAGAAGACCTTTTCAGAGACATTATCAGTTCAAACATAAAAAATAAACTCTTCAGATAATATACAGCAAGTTTCCTGGAATTTCACTTCTATAACTTCAAAAACAGCAACTAACCATTAGTTAAAGTGTTTAATTGAGGATGTATATTAAAAAACAGCAGTATCACCTGCAAATAATGTTCATTAGCCTCTGAACTGAAAAATGAAAACAACTGTAAGATGTGGAAATTGAAGGCAACAGTGGTCCTCGTGGTAACTGGAACACTCGGGGCTGTGACCCCCCAACTGAGAGAGTGGCTCCATCAGATCCCAGGAACAACATCTGAGATCTCTGTCCAGAAGAGTGCAGCCCTAGGAATAGTTAAGATACCGTGCACGACCATCAAGCTCCCAGGCCTCTGGTAGAGTCCCTAGTTCGAAGGAGAAAAGACCGCCCGCAGGGGCGAGTGAGTTTAGTTATTATACCTGTATGTGTTTATTGAGACTGGCAGCGCAGTTTTGAGAAACAGCAGCAACCTTCTATCGCCGTGTTGTGGTGAAGAACTGAAAACGCAAACAGTATGGTAAGACTAAAAAACAGTAGCGTTAAGGTGACAATGTTTCACTGACACCTACTGGTGAAGTATATGTTACAAAAAATACATACATAAAAACTGGTTAAGGGGGCCATTTTTTGTGTCATGCAGTTATTTGCAGTTAAAGAAAACTCAGACGGAAGGGTTACACGTTAATAAAATCATGTTAGGTCTCAAAAAATGTGCACAGCAGGTGAAATTTGATCTTTCTAGTGCTGACAGCAAGATCATACTCACATCACATGTTCTACGTTAATGAGCCCTTACAGCTTGTACTTCTGAGAATATATATAATTTTTTTACGTAAGTGTAAACAGCTTCTGCGGGCTACATTGTGCTTCCCATAGACTCAGTCATGACCTCTGAGGGCCACATCTACATGGCATACTCTTTAACGTGACATTAGACATATTATGTAAAATTAATTGAGTAATGTTGCATTGTCACACTATGTACGACTCTGGTTTTATTTAAAAACACTTTGTATAGTTCCATCGTAAATCCTGGTTTTTACTTTTATAGCAACTAAATGTCTCAGCTGTTAGAGACATTAAATGTTTCATTAAATGCGCTAAATTTAAAACCCAGTTTACCGTAAGGGCAAACCCTTACTATGTCCTCATTTACCATTACACAATAAATGAAAATGATAAATTATAAACCATAAGTGTACACCAAACGTTTTGGTCCTCGGGTGTTTAACGTTTAATAAATACATAAAAAGATTACAGTTATGGGCCAAAATAGTGGATGTAGTCAGTGGTGGCTGTTTAAAGGGCCAAGGCAATAAAATGAAAAGGGCACCTACTGCATGACATGCTTCCCCTCAGCCAACCGCTAGAAGAATATTACATCAAATTTTGTCACATGTATAAGAAAGCACACTTCATAGTGGGGCGCAGCATCAAATTTTCTTCAGTGGAAGGGCACCATCACCAATACTTTTCTCTCCATCACAATGGCACTTCATCATGTTTTCTCACTTGGAAGGGCACTCTAGAGGGCACAAGTTTGCAAGGGGAAATTATATGGCACTACTTCAGATTTTTATTTATTTTTTACTGGAGGGGCATCCATTAGGACAATTCCCCATATTCTCACACATAGATGGGCACCCTATACAGTACTCCATCACGTTTTATTGACAGGAGGGGCACCTATTTGGGCACTTCATCATGTTTTCTCTTCACTTATAAGTAGATATTACAGCATGGCATCCCCTTTCCCCTCGTGAAAGAAGCATCCTTTGGGTTGCTTAATTATGCAGGGGTGGGATAGAGAGCACTTCACAGTGGCACCCTTTTCCATTGGAAGGGTACCTATAGGGACTGTTTGGACCACTGCAAAGACACTGTAGGGGCACTGTGTCACATTTCCTCCACTCTAGGGCACTCACTAAGACAGTTCATCACATTTTCTTGCTTTACAGAGCACATCATCACACTGTCACACATGAAGTAGGCACCTTACATGGCACTTGGTTTTCCATGTGAAAGTCAGCCAAAGGCAGTGTTTTCACCACTCTAAGGAGGAATATACCAGTTTTTTTTTTATATATAAACCATGGAGGCACTGTGTGGGAGGGCAACTGCCCCCCCCCCCCCCCACGACTCCACTGGTTGATATAGTTTCTAATTAATGGACCCATAACAAAGTGGTTTTTTGAACAAAGTGTTGGAAAGTAGTTAAGAGCTTTAGGTACCCTTTGCAATACTTATTTATTGAAGATACTATTGGCTATATGGGTAAATATATTTCAGTCTGTGTGGTGCTACACGCAGCGATGACGTTTACTTTAGTTACACTATGGTTAAAACCTGAAATCAGTTAAAACATCTAACGAATGTGTCAGTCATAGAATACACACACACGCATGCACACACATGCACGCATGTACGGTCACAGTGTATATGTAAATAAATATAATGACGTACACCAAATGGAAGAAATGTACCGGTAATCGCTGATCTTGCGATTTTCCAGTAGATAAAACGTTTGAGTACAGGTTAATCAGTGAAGTGCAAATGGGTACACTGTGTCCTTTTTAACTTAAGGAGATACCTGAACAAACAGTGAAGAAAAAAGCTCTACATCCCCATCAAGTGTGGGACAGGGTCAGGGAGGAGACGCTATTCTGTGAACACTTTGTAAGACAAGGTTTGTTCTACCTGAAAACCATTAGGGCAGGATTTGGTGGAATGTGCTGGCTTGGTCTGTACTTCCTTCCACTTATTGCTTGTTACTTACAGCCATATTGTCCTCTCAAATGTACAGTTGGTAACTGCTGATTAAACACTGTTGTTATTTTAAATCTGAAAGACTTGTAAGTGCAAAACACATTTACCCAATATGGATGTAGATGTCTTATTCATAAATGTAGTACTTATGTGCAAATAAGAAAACCAAAATATATAAACATTTGCTTTATACTCTACATTAAAGGCCAATGTGTTAGCTATTTAGTGCAAGTCCGCATTTAATCAGACCGAATGCATTTTCAACTATTATAAAAAAGTAATTAAATATATGTACTAAGAAGTACATATTCTTGTTGTATTTTTATTTACTTACTTTTGAATGAGACAATATAATGCCACAGTGAAAAAGGGGGAATTGCAATAATGGGGATTGAATTTGCACTGCTAAACTCGCACACAGTTCTGGTTAAGTTTTATTGTGTAAAGTGCAGCATGAGATATGGGACTGTGAGAGGTGTATAGGGTCTAATGGCAACATACAGTGTGTTGTTTTTGTGATTATGTGTTAAATGGTGAAGGTCTGTGAAGAGCAACGTCATTCCCACATATGTGGATTAATACATTTAGCTCTGCCTCCACCTCTGCCTAGTGGGCTATAATGATCACAGCTCCAACGTGTCGAACAGAAAAGTGCAATTTCACAGAAGCATGATTTGAATACTCTAATGCTGGTCCTACCACTACATGTTTATTCTGATAGTCTTTAATCATCATATATATATAGGACATAACTATTAACTGGACGTTTTCTCTTTCAAACCAATATAAAGGAAAAAAATCCAAAAAATAAAAGTGCACTAGACTGTTCTTTGCTGCTGCAAAGATAAATAAGAGATGTGGAGTTGATGCAGGACAAAACATTTCTGATGACTGACAGTCAAAAGGGATGCTGTAAAGGAGTGAAAACCTTGGAAGATACTAAAGGCTCATGACTGACAGGGGCCCTCAAAAATTAGAGCATGGCATAATAACATAACATCCAACAAAATATCTTTGACAGGGTCCAAAATCTCTAGTGATAGCCCTGATATTTAGGAACCACCATCATACACCTAGGCTTGCCAAGTTTTACAGTCAATGACTGACTCAATTAAAGGTTTAACAGGTATGAAAGAAATTCAACATCAACAGTCTTCTGCACAGCCTTGAAAAGCAAACCAAGCCTTGATTCCATTGTGTTCTTCAAAAAAATCTTTCAATACATGTCTATTCAAAACTGGGGCTTTGAAAATACATATTAAGGCTGAACCCTTGCAGAGCATTTTTTTCATGCTGAGAAAATGTAAATCATAAAACGTGTGTGTGTGTGTGTGTGTGTGTGTGTGTGTGCTCAATACAAAAACCGTCAAACTGTATTAACTGGGTTATTTTAAACTGTAACCACCGGGCGGAAGGGTGGCCTGTGTCATGTAAAACACGGTGTATAACTGTGTAAACTTCCATCTGTGTACATTAATCACTCAAATCCTGGCCAGCCTTAGATTTTTGCAGGGCAACAATAAACTGTCCTCAGGTAATCTGCATTAAAAAGGATATTTTGTACACCTATATTAAACAGCTATTATTATTCATTGTTAAAAGATAATAAATACATTTGGAACCCAAACACCAAAGACAAGAAAGCATATCATAACATACATGTTAATATATTAATTCTATACTATATTCCCAAGACTGGTGCTGAAACGCACTCCAAACCCAATCCTCCTACTTCAGTGGAATCCTCTGGTTTTCACAGGTTTAGGGTTCAATAATTGGGTGGCAAATGCAGCAATGTTTCCATCATAGTCTGTGTGGCCAAACATTCCTTAATTGACAGATGGGTCATATGGGCACCAGTGAGGCTGTAGAAGGAACAGATACAGCCAGCTGGTACACAAGGCCCAAAGCTCACTCATGCTAACATGTTCACAGATGTCTCTGCAGACTGACAATACAAATTGTGATGTCAGTACCGTATGGCATATATGAACTGTTTACCGCATGCTAAGACTTACAGAGCATTACATAAGTGCATTTTTATGTATGTATGAATGAGAATATAACAGAAGAAAAAGGCTATGTGTCAAGCATCTATGTTCACAGTCAGGGTAGCCTATAATGGTTCAGTTACTGAACCATCACCAAAATTTTGTGAATCCTGGTTACATGAAGGACCAATGGATACCTTTAGTGACCTGAAACTCAAACTGACTTTATGATGCTCTACACAATTAGCTTTTCTCTATTCCTGTCTGTTTCCTTCCCCATTTCCTCACAAATTTCTGCCTCAAAAGACCGAACTGCAGACATGCATTGTCAGTTCAGTGCCATTATACTTCTGGCCACTGCAAACATAGCTACAAAACCGCATTCTATATACATGTATAAAAAGTCACTGAAATAATATTGTTAAATTAGTGCTATATGTAAGTTTTAAAGATGTATAATAAATTATCTATATAAATTAGAAATGCATTAATAGCATCTAAAAAATGATGTCCATCGCATAAGTGTCTGTTTTTGCACATCAGCCCCCAGCCCAGAGAGGGCGCTGTTATAAGTCGTTATGGACTCTTCTCAGTAAGCGAAAACTTGATGATGAACCAAGGGGCCTTTTTCTCTGGGTATTTTGATGTTGCCTTAAGATGAAGTCATAGTTGGCTGAGGTGGACATTGCATAGAACACGTTGGCTTTGTCTGGAATGAGAAGCTCTGTAAAGGTGATACAGAGAAGATAAAAATACAGCTGTATTTGTGTGCAAATATTTAACAAGATGACTTCGTGAATGATGACTAGACCGATGATGATGACTACAGTGAATACTAGAGTGATCAAATTATAAAATATAAATAAATATATATGATTTACAGGGCTGTTTTAATATAAACGTAATGATACAATCTACCAACATGTCCAAATAGCAGACCTCTTGTGTATTAGCTGTGTTTAAGCCCTGTTCTTCTACATACAGTCCACTCTACAGGCTCACCTTTGTCCTGTTGTAGGACCTGGCAGAGACTGAAGTCTTCACAGCACATTCCTTCCAGGTTGTGCTTCTCCAGGGCTCTCTGGATCACCTGGGATGTTTTGTCCTGACTGGTCAGCTGTGAGAGGCAGACAGAGTCACAGCTCTCCCACCATCCAGGCACCAAAGGTCTCAGTGGGATACCACAGTAACGTTTAGCTCTAAATGCTGTAAGTGTTTTGGGTTCTTTGAATGGAGAAGCCAGCACATGTTGGATTGAGTCATGTGACAACCGTTTCTGTGACTGAGAGCCTCATATACACATACAAATAACTGAACTGCTGTTAGATCCTAGTATATAACCAGATATATCTGCGATATCATTCAGCTGTATTAATACAACATTATTACAGGGTACTCAAATCTAATCAAAAATAAACAAAAAACAAAGTATATACCCACCTAACCTGTGAACCTGTGCCATTATGCCGTGTGTGTTTTACCATATGGTTTCATCATAGAAGTCAAACGAATGTGAAGTAAAGTGACATTATTGTCATGCTCTGTCCCAGCAGACTCTCACCAGAATGCTCTTGTATATGTTGCCGTTGCTGCTGCTCTCCACGCTGACCCTGACGATGCAGGAGTCATCCACCTGCCGGTTGTAGACGGGCAGCGAGGTCATGGATGCAGAACGCTTGTGATTGGAAGCCTGAGGGGCCTTGCACCAAGCACTTGAGGCCGGTGGAGGCAGGCTTGAGAGGTCGTGGTGCGAGGTGAATGGCGAACCTGAGACGGGGGAGGGCTCGCACGGCGTGGTGGGGGCCGAGAGAACAATGCTGGCTATGTTTTGGCAGGAGCTGGAGAGACACTGAAAGCAGGAACAACGTTAGCCTGGAAAAAGTCAGATGGCCTTCCTCACATGAGCCCGGGAGAGGAGCTCCCTACAGCTTTCCACTAAATCTTCATGCTCTGAAACACGAGTCAAGGCCCTGGTGAGTGCATGAAAGTAAACAGAACCCAGAGAGATTAAACACCTCTAAGCACTGCTTTCTTTCAGAATGGTACTGCTGCTATCTACCAAGAACATCGTATCTGTTGTGAACTCTTGAACTTTCTAAAACTTAATTCATAAACCTTCTGTTCGAGAGTTTACTTGCCTATCAATTATAATACTTGATTATGAAATAATGACCTGACATTGTGCAATGTAAATTTTTGCTTAAGAATTAAAGAACTTAAACATTAGATATACTAGAATCAAACCCAAGAAAATTTAACTGGATTCATGCTCCAGAGGTTTCAAGGTTATATTTACATTTTTGCTGGACTTAAATGCTGAAACAAGTAGCAGAAAATCTAAGCTTACAACACCCTGAAGAACAATGTTGACAGACATACCAAGGTCTAGTTCCTGAGCAGAATGACAGCTGTACCTGAAATCCATTTGATAAGGTCTCAGAGCTGCAGAGGTCCTCCAGCTCGCTACAGCTGGACCCTGAGGAAGATATGTTGATCTGATCCGCTACTGCCTTCACAGGGGTGCTGTCATTCACAGATAGCAGCCTGACCGTGTGTATGCATACACATTCATGCATATATGCACATGCACAAACACACACACAGAAAGAGAAACATGCCGTTAATACTGACACATATCCTTACAGCGCCATCAACCTCCAGCAGAGGCAAGACATTGCAGCCCTGACGACCAGGTTCAAGGCTTGCTGGAAGTGACATAAACTGGTACAACAACGATTGGGGGGTACACACTTACGAGGACAGCTTCTTCAGACGATGGCTCCAGGGACTTGGGGAGCTTGGACAGGAATCAACCGCTGGTTCCAATTCCTGAGATAGCTCATAACTGTTAGATATGAGCGGGAGGAATATGCTTACATAACTTTTTGGTTTAGCAGTCTAAATTCATACATCAACTTATTGATATATGCCAGTACTAAGCAACCCCATCAGTCTTCATCACTTTCAAATCAAACTTTATTTACATAGCACTTCTAAAACAACACGTGTTAACCAAAGTGCTGCATCTTACATTTTGGAACTTCTAAAGCCTTACAACCCAGTACGGGCACTTAGGTCTTCTGAACAGCTAATACTTGTAGTCCCTAAACCAAGGCTGAAGAGCTGGGGAGAATGTGCCTTTTATACAGCCATTTTATTACACCACCCAGGCTATGGAACTAACTGTCCCTTTACATCAGACAGGCCCTTTGTCTTTCTTCATTTAAATCTCAACTTAAGACTTTTATTTAATTTGGCTTTTAATGTAGAGTGATCTTGTTATTTTAGATAACATGCTTAATTAGCGTTGAGGGTGGACTTATTATTTTACTGTATTATTGTTTTACTGTTTGTTTTATTTATCGTTCATTTGGCTGCCATTGTTTTACTCTGTTGTGTTGTTGCATTGTTTTACTACTTACTTGTTCTTGTTAGACCTGTCACTGTACAACACTTTGATCAACGGCATTGTCATTAAACAAACCCGATACTGACACTGACTGTGCACTACAGAAACAAATGATCACCTTTGTAAATAAAAGGCAACCGAGAAATATAACAACTTTGCAATAAAACAACAGTAAAACAAAAGAAAGAAACAAATCTCAAATTGAATTAAAAGCCAAGGAACAGAAATGGGTATTGAGCAATTATTTAAAACTAGCCAATGACAGTGCAGTGCTAATGTGAAGAGGTAAGGTATTCCAAAGGTAAATTACACATTGAAAAGTATGTCATAAACATCTGTCTAAGCTGCTTGGGAATGCCTGAAAATTCCATTACATCATTCTCCATGGTTGATGCTGTTATCTTGTGTGAACTACAGTAGACTGTTTCATTTCTTCATATGTATATTTACTCACTGAATTCAAGTAAGTCACCTTGGTCAAGGTACAGCAAACTCACAGTTGCCAAAGCTTAACTCACTGACTTTATGTATTTGACATTCTTGCCTCCTTGCACACTGTGATTTTAACATTCTGGACACCCTGCATGCTGTGAAACCAGCATGAAAACTTTGCTCACCTCTCCTGGTCACTGAGCAGCCTCTGGCTCTGCAACCAGAGGGAGATCTGAGGGTGTTGAGGCAGAAGGTACTGGCTGCAAGAAGCCTGAAACTGCTGAATCTGGGAGAGGATTTCAAATTCCTGGGAAGCAAAGCATGTGAGAGGACTGCTGTTGTAATTAAGCAACAAGCACTCAGCTCCCATCTCCAGGAACTTCAACCCAGCCCACAATGCAATGGTGAGGTCAAAGGTCAGTCACTCTGAAATTTCTTGGCCATGCTGAACAATCAAGGGGTCACTGTCAGGTTAAATTTGCATTTTGGAGTTAACACATTTCACATGTCTTGGACCGCTTTCCTCACAAACCAGCATAAGGTCCTCACCTTTCTTCGCTTCTCAAAGTTTATGAGCCCTCCCTGTAAAAAGGAAAAAAAGTATGAAAATAACCATCTTCTGGAATTTGTGTCCTTTCTGTTCAAATAAATGTGTTAATCTGTCAGTAAATCTGCAGTTTATTATCCAGCTCACCTCAACAACATCTGGAAATGCAGTGTCCAGCATGGTAAGAACAGTGAGGTAAGTGCCCAGATAGGGAACACTGCCCTTGGTGGTGCACTATAGAACAAACATCCAATTTAAAATGTTAAAAAAAGCAGTTTTCTTTATTAACACTTGCCCATATTCAATTTCTGTCAGGAACAGACAAGAACTATGAGCAATAAAATAACAGTTTATTATACTCCTGCGCTATCTTATTGGTAACTAACAGAACAAACAGTTTGTTCAATTTAAAAGACCTGACAGTTTGACTGGATGACTGCTTGCAGTAGATGTGGCAGCCATGTGCAGCTTCAGAAGAAGTGAGAACATGCAACAAGACCACATGTGACTGCACGTGATTTTTGCAGGATACACAGACAGCCATTAGCAACAGAACTCAGTGAACAGACACTGTCATACAAACACTCTCTTCTTTATTCCAAAATTGCAGCAGTGGCTGGCCCAGAGAAAACTGATCCTGCACTGTTACACCATCATAAAATGAATGCTGAACCATTTCAAGTAATTTTAAAGAGAAATGCCTGCTTGGCTTGACTGTTGTACTGTATTATCATACCGCTGACTGGATCAGTTAACAAGCACCAGAACACACTGCAGGCTTCTGGGAATAAACGTGCTACTGCATTACAGTACTGTCAATAGAGGGGAATATTACCATCTCTCTGGAGATGGGGCAGCATTTGGGAGACTTAGGAGAAGAGTTCTGCGTCTCCGATTGGCTTCCGTCCTGGGACAAGGAGGAGAGGCACGATAAACTGTGAAACTACACAGGCATAACTGGCGCCAGACTAAACCAACAGCTCAATCTAACAACTTTATACATAACAGCACACTACTATTAACAGAATTCTGCTCGCAAGGTCTTTCCAGGCCAATGCTCCTTGAGACTGCTTGAATTTTGGCCTTTCATTCACCAAGCGGCAGGAGCATTGGCCTGGAAAGACCTTGTGAGCAGAATTGTGGATCAGGACCAAATTAATGGAACCGCAGTTACACCCTTCAGCAAGGTAGCCTGGGTCACCTGAGTAAACATCCAACCAAGTGTATAACCACCGCTGTAAGCGGGATAAGGTGAAATACTGCACAAAAAGGACGACAGCAGAAAGGAAAGCAAAGTATTGGGTAACTTTCCATTATCAGCAAGGGAGAAAAGAGATTAAGCCTTCATTTTACAAAACACAAGGTACAAACTGCCAAACAAGGGGAAACTGTGAACTTGCGAAATAATTCTACATGTATGTGGGGAAAAAAGAAAAATGCTGGGAAAAAAAAACATTAATTTTAAGAAATGTTGCTTGTCACGATAGGATTGGTGTAAAAACAACTGAATACGAATAATTTAGGAGAACAACCATGACAATATATATATGATGTCTTATAATTCATCGTGTTCTGAAAGTTTCTTGCCACACAAGCTCAGTGCACCGAGAGCAACCCCGAAACCCAGAACATGTACATCTGACTGCACATAAGAAGTGTTTCTCCAACAGCGGTGCTAAGGGTGACTGAATAACTGCCCCATGCACACGAGTGCACGCGTGCGTGTGTGTGTACAGCTCTGTGGAGTGTGAGTGAGTACATGCATATGTTTATCCATCAAAGTGGTACGAGTCTTTATCTTGGTTATTTTTGTCTCTACAAAGACAGAGTGTACATATTTTGGTCAGATTCTGAAAAATGTTTATTTTTCTATAACTTCTGATTCAACACCTGGTATCTAAACACAGAAAAAAAAGTATGTTCATCTTTTGCATTTGTAAGTAATAACTGATTTAATATATTGAGAATCAGGTAGAGGTCATCCAAAATAAAACTGTAGCTATTGTGTATTTTTTGTGTATGTCAATCTGTTCATTTCTCCAACTCAAGGTGATTTCTAGTTCTGTTTGTCACAATATCATATCTGTTAGGGAGCTGGCCCTGTAACTGTTAGGGAGCTGGGCCTGTAACTGTTAGGGAGCTGGGCCCGTATTTGTTAAACAAGTGGAGTTTGTCTTGCGAAAAAGACATTGCAGCTTCAAGACTGGAGAGAATTTCTGCTGTTGGCACAATGTTTAAACTGAACGCCTACGGTATGACTGTGGGTTAATAGTATATATCCATAGTTAATATTTATGACAGTGGTGCAGATCACCTGGTTTTCCTAAGAGTCAACAGCACTCTGCAGCTATAGGGCATACACCTTAGGCTAGACTAGTTGGTATGGTCCAGCCTACACCAGCACAAAGCCTCACCTCCACTGCAGTTTCTTTGCTGCCAAGCACACAGTTCTCATCGAGGAAAGCCTCACATAGGCTGTGGAACATGGTCACACTCTCCCTGTCAAAACACAGCACCTTTTTGTTCCCTTAACCGATTACAATTTTCTTTCATCACTCTTTTTACACCTAAACTTTCTTTATGTTTTTAATCTTTATTCCTTCAATAGAAATGATTTGTTTTGAAATTATACTGATGTGAATTAATGTTCTTAATTTACTGTCATGTCTGACACCAGTCACAGAACTAAAGGTCATGGTGAGCGATCCGTGATCACCTTGCCAGAAGTTCCCGTACCTGCAGACGTTTGCCCACGTCTTCTTCAGCCTGTAGATGGCGTTGGACTGCAGAGCCGACAGGACGGCTCTCAGGGATGAGAAGTTGTTCAGATTCCGGCACTCCTGGGGTCATGCAATGTAAACACAAGAATCTAAACCCGTGCTTATTTCTCATTAAAGCTTAGGGTAACTGGAGTTCTGTCTCCTCGACTTTCAGATCATACAATGTAAAGCCAAGTCAGCCGTAGCAGGCACCTGAGGGCAGCACTGACACAGGGACTGCCTTGCACACACCTGGGCCACTCTAATCCACTTTTCAATGACACGGGCTCTCTGAGCAGGTCCAGGGGGTGGACTTCGCCTGCCAGGGGGGCTGTTCCCACTGCAGCAGAGCACTGAAGTGATAACTCTGTTTGTGGTGCCGTTGAACTGGGCAATAGTGGCCTTAACAGTGGAGCACAGATTCTCCTTCTTATCACGCTGTGACCAAATACAGCCCAGACACTGGAACGGGATGACCTTGACAAACAGATCCTATAAGAGGGAACAGTTAGAACAAAGTTCAATCATGACATGACTAGCACCACCTAGTGAGTAGGAGTAGTAGCTACAAATCTAGGTACATCAGATTTGCAGGGACTTGTCTCAGAACTTGGATTCCTATTGTGCGTAAGGCACTTAACCCAAACTGCTTTAACAAAGAGCTGAATAACTGGGTAATAGTGGAATGCCATAAGTGGCACACTGAATTTGAATAAAACACCTGCTGTGCAAATATACCACATACAGGTCTGCACAACTGAAAGCTACTAGAAATATTACAAAACGTACAGCATCCATTCGTGTGAGCTGCTCTGCAACTTCCTGGGCAGGGAAGCCCATGAAGGCTTCCTGATCTTCACACTCAGGGCCTTCTTCATCGGGCTCCTCCTCCTTTTCCTGCAAGGCGTGATTACAGTCGGAGTCTTGGGTGAAGATACTCTTTTCTACAGGACAGTGAAAGGTGAGGAGAAAAAAGAGAAGCCTTAAACTTTTTCAACAGTGACAAGGAATTTGTAGCTTTGTAGTGCAAGAAGGAGATTTCTGTAGTGAGCATGAAGGGAGGAAGATAAGAGAAAGTCAGAATGAAGTACCTTCATCCAGGAACTGCTGCAACAGTCTGTCAGCCCACTGGGCCAGGTGGTGGAATGGGGCACGGGAGTGTAAATATGAGGACAGGAGCCGGAGGGAGTGGTGCTCGGGGGGCTCGCAAAAATTACCAGCATGCTCCTCCAACAAGGTGTGAATGATGCGCACCAACGAGCTGAGGGCACACAGCACAAAGAACAAAGCTGTAAAATACTGTCCGGTGTGAAGCAGCAGATCAGCACAGCTCACACACCTCTACCTTCTCACCTCTGTGCAGAGTCACCACCTTCAGTATCAGCACCGGCATCAACCCTACAGAAGCAGTGAGGGATACATGGTCAGTTTCCTCAGAAACAAACACGAAACACTGTATCAGAGGGATTGCTTTCACTTCAAAAACTCCACAGGATGCCCAGTGATTTTTTTTGGGTTCCTTTTGTGAGTATCTTCTGTGACCCAGAAGCAGCACAAAGAGTGTGATACATCTCGCCAACTACCAGCTGCCCTCTCAACCCACCTCTGGAAGAGAAGCTCCATGAGATGCTCTGTGGTAGTGAAGGCCCGGTAGGTGGTCAGGAAGATCTGGAGATAGTCCTGCTCCTCACCCTGCGGCTCCAGCAGACACTTCACCAGGTGCTCCAGGCTGCAGGCCTTCACCCTGCGTACCTTGCAGGTGCGGTACTGCACAAAGCTAAAAGCAGACTGCTCCGTGGCAGCATCACAAGGAGGCAGTGCGGGCTCCCTGCGCAGGGTGACACCATACAGGACCCCATGCTCCATCTCCTCTCCCCACTCCTGAACTGGGTTCTGAGAGACATGCAGTATCATTGGGGGGGAGGGATAGAGTACTACACAGGGCGCCTAACAGACTGCAAATAAAACACTGACAGCCCACTCTGGATAGCTTTAGTAACACTGACAGCCCACTCTGGATAGCTTTAGTAACACTGACAGCC
>JABJVR010048424.1:0-24484 GCA_025773905.1 Chitala chitala
GGTTTGGAGTGTAAGTGTTTAACAGCTCTGACAGATATACTGGTGCCTTGCCTTTAAGTGCCTTATATGTTAACAATGGAACTTTGAAATCGATTCTGTACTTAACAGGAAGCCAGTGGAGTGAGGATATTACTGGAGCTATATGGTTGTACTTTATGCTTCCAGTGATAATTCTAGCTGCTGCATTTTGGATGCTCTGTAAAGTGTTTAGTGCACAGTTTGTACTTCCAGAAAGTAAAGTGTTGATTCGGCATCCTGTACGTATCCAGGCAGACTATTCCATAAACTAGGTGCTCTGTAACTAAAAGCTCTAGCACCAGTATTTTTATGTATGCATTCTGGGATCATAGGAAAAAATTGAAGTATATTTATTAATCAACTCTGTTTGATATACCAGCGCTTTGCCTTTGAGTGCCTTATATGTTAACTGCAGAACTTTGAAACTGTACAGGAAGTGAGGATAGTCTGGGACTTATCCAATCACACTTTCTGCTTCCAGTATTGATTTTAGCAGCTGCATTTTGGAGGAGCTGTAACGTGTTTAGTGTGTGGTTAGTAATAGTAAAAATAATCACAACTGAGAATTTGTAAATGTCAGATGTGTTTTGAAATAATGAATCCAATGTCTCCCTACTGTATAACAAAGAATTTGATAAATTTCTACAGATTTACATGAATCACAAAGCTGTATTGTAGAAAATTTGGGTGGACTGTCAATACTGTCCCTCTAGCATGTGAGACCAGTTTGTAAGACCACCATCCACAGGAAAAGTTAGTCTTGGTCAAGATTTTAGTGTGTCAAAGAAAGTCAATGCCAATTAGCAAACCAAGTATACAAGGAACATACACTGCCTATTGTAACAAATACAGCTCCAAAAATCCAACCCACATCATCATCGTGACCATTCACCAGGCTAGATGATTATTCCACTATCCAATTCATGAGAGAGGAGCAAACCAATCTTTTCCGCTGACACCACAAGGTGATGTTATATGCATGCAAAATGAACTAAGCTTTGCTGACCTTCTACCTTACCCCTCATTTAAAGTCACAAAAAGTTTCCCTTGCAATCACACGTCAGATAAGATCACAGTAGTGATATTAATCCATGAAGCCTGAATAGACCAAATGAGGAAAACCTGGAGTACAGAGAATAGCATCCTGAGAAAAACAAGGGTTTCCGGCCAAAGTAGTGAAAATATGTGGGACACAGTTCACTGTTTTTGAGCACGTTACACTAATTCCCAGCACAACTGAGCAAATTAGAAAAACACTTTCTTAAGCCAAAGTGCAGTGTCAGAGCCAGAAATCCACAGCTCACTTCGAAATAATATTTGGGTCTATAAATCCATATCAAAATGTTGGAAATTTAATTTCTGGGAAAAATAAAAAATCAGATTTACACTGACTTTAGGGTAATAAGTGAATAAATTAGATAGGTATGATGAGTAAAACGTTTTTTCGACACTGACAAACAATTACAAAAACCTTCATGGACAATAACCCTACAGCTGTGATGGTATTGTTATGGGGAAGCCAAGCACACCCATCTTCCTAAACTTTTCAGCTTTTGGGATGCTGTAGGGCATGAGATTACAGCGGTCTCACACAGTACACCTCACTGATGCTTATGGTTGTAGGTATAGCGATATCATTTTTACACCTGAAACCAACCAGATTCAGATTCTGATTCAGATATACAGCTACGTGCAAACAGAACATGCACAGTATGCTCTTCAAGGTGAAAGAACAGACCCAGACAGACTACAATACAAATAAATCACTGGGGTAGCAAAAAAAAAAGAACAGTAAAAGTAAGCACTGCAAATATATATGTATTTTAAATAGGCACTTAATTACAGCACAAGCCATTTATGTGAAAAATGACAGGTGAGCAAATAATAATTAAATGTAAATATTAATTGATCAAAATGTGTTGAGCATTGACATGAGGAAGTATGGGATCATGTTAGGGCTGACTGACTTTGCAGTTGAGAGTGTTTGTTCTACCACCGAGGAGCTCAGCTGCATGCAGAAAGAAGCTGTTGTTCGGTCTAGATGTATTTGCTTTTATGCTCTAATGCTTCCAAGATGGTAGGGGGAGAACAGTGTGAAGCCAATATGAGGTTTGTGAATTATTGTGCCAGTGTAAAGAACTACTTAATGGTTTCAAATAATGGAATTTGTGGTATAGGTTTGTACAATCTACTTAGAAGATGAAATTTGTTCTTTAGAGAGCTGTCTACAGATGTTACACTTAAAAATAGTGATTGACACAGTATTTCAGTGTTGCAACATAACCAGATTACCCAACAGGAAATATTAATGCTTTCAATTTTTAAACTTCTAACACCACTTTGGACTACTTTAATTTTCAGATAGTACATACATTTATATAGAACACGTTGAATTATTACACTGCTCTACATTCTAGAATGAAGTTTATTAATGCATCTGCTCCAAATACTCTGAAGAACATATTTCTTTGGTATGGCCTTACCACACTGTTACAGCCCCAGATGCTGTCGTCTTGCTAATTGGTCTGCTGTGTGTGACTCTCTGTCCCAATGGACACCAACACAACGAGCTCTGGTTGACCAAGTCCTGTTGGACGTTTCAGAAGTTAATCTTTCGCTAGAGACCAATGGCTCCTCTCCAAAACGAAGCCTGAAATTTCCACTTTTGGGGTGTCCACAAATATAAAAAACCCTATACAGATACTTTGGTGATGGGTACTGTAGTCCGTTATACTGGTTTTGCTGAGATGATGCTAGAGACGCAAATGGACTGTACTTAGACGCATTATTACTGGGTGTTACTATTGTGTTATGTGGGTTAGAGCAAAATGGGACAGGTTTAGGGGACTTTGTATAGTGCACTAGAGCACTAGCGAATGCCAGCTGTTATGTGTTGTTTTCACGGTTGTGGTTAGGGTAGTTAGCTGTGGTATATTTTCGGGTCCTTGAACAGACAGGTAGAGACGTGTTCTGTTTCTAGTTTGTTTATCTTTCTCTTTTGGCTTAGCCTACTTCACATTTTGGTGCCACCCCTCCTTTGTTGTTGTGGTTGTTTTTTTCCTCTTCTTTGATTCCTTAGAATCGTAAAACAACCAGCTTTGTTGTCTTGTATGTTTTCAGCCCTTGTACATAGCTCTTCCTTCCTTTACCCAAACAAAACAACCTATATAAAGATTTTTTGCATACTGTCCTGTGGTGCTGGTGATTTCCCACCAACAACCTTCTGCTAGACAACCAAAGGGTTATGAAGATATATCACATGACATACACCATCCTCTGTAGCTCACTATAACGAATGCTGCTGGTACTGCGGTACATGCCCATGTACCCCTGTTTTCTGTCACTCCTTATTACTCTTAACTTCTGTTCTGACCCTTCTTTGCCATTTCTCTCCCTACATGTCCACTTGGTGCCCATCTGACCGCCATCTGAGCTTATTAGCATGTTAAAATTGCTGCCACCAAGTGCCTCAAGGATGTGGCCTTTGCCCAAGTGATCTGCAGAGACTTACTCTTACATCTGGCACAGGACACATTTCACAGTGACATTCAGACTCATATGGTCCGTATGTGGAGTCTGTACTTTATAATTTTAACATTGGTACATATCTTCATCAGCCCAGAAGTTACTGTGACTTTATCTTAAACTGTAATTTTAACCTATCCAGAAAGCTGTAATTATTAAAACTTTTTAACAAACATAAGTTGTGCCCGTAAAGAACTTTCAGACTACTCTGTTTTGCGAATGGCACTATATCAAAATTGAGCTAAAAGCAAAATAAACATAGTTTCATTATTTGTTAAATGGGAACAAAGCATAATTCTCTTGTTACTTGCCAATTGTGAGTATATCAGAGAAAACAGGTTTCTGTTTGTCCCTTTTAAACATTGAGAATTTATTGTGTAATTTCTATCTTGCATCATAAAATTGAAATGTATAAGTTATATCCTTTTGCTGTGAAATATGTATATGGTCCTGAATTGATTTGCAATTAAAGTGCAGTATCTATCCTGGTCTGCTCTCAAAAAGTACAGCCCATCTGTCTGTCTAGACAAAAAGCCTTAGGAGTTTTTTTTCACCCCAAGTGAAAGAGCATGGTTGGATTTGGGCTTGCAGCAGTTAATGATATACCAGTGTAGCACATATACACTGTCTATACAAAGCGGTGAGCGGACAGCTGTAATGATAAACCTGCAGGTCCTATGGAATGAAGCCCAGAAAATAAGAGTAATGCTAAAATGTTGCAGTGTTGAACTTAATATTACAACAGGTTGGTGACTTTAATTAATGAGGTCATTAGCATGTCTGCACAGTAATATAGCAATAAACGTCTTCCTTGATTAAAGGACTCAACTAATCTGCACTTCTTTTCCATAGATTATGGACAGTCCTTTTCAGGACCTGCATGAATGTATCTTCAAAAACAACAGCTGCTATAAACAGTAATGCTCCTGGGTCACTTGGTGCCCTAGGCAAGATTACATGTGCCCACCCCCTGCCCCACGTGTTTGTGTGCTCTTCAGTAAGTGGTGCCTCTAGTGATGGATGGAGCCCCTGGCATTTGCCTATACTGCCTATGCCCAGGACCGGCTCTGGAACGAATGGACCCTGATGGTTTGGCATGTACACAGGTACAGAATACAGCTGTAATACTCAGCAATCACAAAAAAGATTCTGCAAAGAATCTAAAATAACTGAAAATGCTGCAGAAAACATACAAGAAAACCAAGTTTTCTTATACACCTCACAGCAGTGCCAGTTCTACATTGTTTCAACTCGGGCCCAGGTTAAGTTCAGTTATTCCATTAGTGAGGAAAATTATATAAATACAAAATTTTTAAATATTAATACATTTTACTCAAACTGTAATCATTAAGAGGCAAAAAACTAAATAGCTTCTAATTGTTGAGCATTTTATTTGCAGTCTCTCTCACTGACGTTTTAAATGAATGGTGTGATGACTCCCTAGGGGCTCGATCTATAAATCATATTTAAGGTACGAGCGATTGTAAGGTGGTAAAGTGAGCATAACTACAATATAAATAGCAATTAAATACTTTTTAATTTGGGCAGGGGACGCAAGAGGGGCCAGCCTTGTTGTCACAGAGGCACAGGTCCTTCCTACTCCCCTCTGTAAACACCCATTTCTTACAGTTGAAGTGTGGTCCAGTTTTCAATGCCCATATGTTCATAGTTTTTGATCCTGATAATAATTGCTTTTAATTCACTGCAGAGTGTTTGACGCGCAGTGTTTAGTCCAAGTAAGTAGAGCATTGCAGTAATTTAACCTACTATTAATGAATGCATGAACTATTTTTCTAGTATCTTCAAGTAAGAAAACACCTTAATTTAGCAATGTTTCTGAGCTGCAGAAAGCACACTTGTGAGACTGCTTTAACCTGAGAACTACAAGAGAGGCCTGAATCTAAAATGAAACTTAGATTACATACTGAAGTACTAATGGAAAAGATCTGGACTGCACCACTGAAGGCAGACCTGAAAACTGTCCCCACAGCACCATTACACTTAGAACAATAGGATTTCAGTTCTATCAATGTTTATCAGTGTTTTTTCTTCATCCATCCATCTTTGTCATTAACACATTCACCTAAAATGTCAACCAGTGGATTATTATTAGGTTTAATGGAAAAGAATAATTACAGTAAGTGTCATGTGCATAACAATGGTAGCTGATATTATGTTTTCATAAAATATGTAAACACAGCATGTAAAGGAAAGAATACTGGACCGAACACAGATCCCTGTGGTATTTCAAATCCAGGTGTGACATGAGTAAGAGAGTGCTGTCATTAGGCATTCGGACATAATAGAAGTTTGTCAGATAAGAAGTAAACCACCTAAGAACAGTTCCACTAAGGCCAACTACTTTGTATCCTGTTCACCAAAACTGAATGTTCAGTTGTGTGAGCGGTGGCACGGTGGTGTGGTGGTTAGTACTGTCGCCTCACACCTCCTAATCTTGTGGATTTTTATATTTTACTCATTGAAAATTTGGGTGATCTGATACAAAATGTATTATTTCCTATGTTGTATATGTGATCTGGATGTAGAAACCAGGAGATAAAAGCTTGAAATTCAGAAATTTTGTCTCATATTCATCTTTTGATTTTAAACCAAAATGTCTTCAGTGTACAGCCAAAACAAATGAATTGGCTTTGCTGTTTCAATGCTGGAGGGCACTGCATATTATTTTAAGATGTCAGACCATGCTAAGTGAAATACCTGTAATTACGTGGTCTTACATTTGTGCTCTAACTTGTAGTATTCCTGTTTAAGCCCGCATATATTTATTGAACAACGGAGTGGGGCTACAGCAGTCACAAAAACACAAAAACCTATTTCCATGCCAAATCAATTGCTCATGTGCATGCAGTCTAGTATTTGACCTGTTAGACCCCCACCTGACAGTTATCCAGCTTTAAACTGGATGTAGTCAGGTCAGGAGGGTCTACCGCCAACTGTAAAATAACCGAACGCTCAGAGTGAGCTGAATCTAAAAGTCACTTTACTCTATACTCTTGATTACTCTTTACCAACATGCTAATGTGCCCCTTCCAAAGGATTAATTTTCCCAGGGGGAGATTGCGTTGCCTTATTACAGATGATCTCTACTCAACGTAAGTGTAAGCACTTTGGTCAACTTTCAGTTGTTATAAATTACTATATAAATAAATGCTGATTGATTCATTCATTGATAAAAAATACAAAACAAACAATAATAGCATTATATATATGAATGTATGTATATGAATAGTGATATGAAAAGTGCTTGAAAAGTGCAGATATAGGCCAATTTCAGTATCGGTCCCCCTCATAATGGTGGGAGGGATTGTAAAGTTCACCGGCCACTGGAAGAAAAGATCTTCTGTGACATTCTGTGGAGCACTTGGTAGTGATGAACCTCTGGCTGAATGTGCTCCTCTGTCCAGCCAGCACACTGTGGAGTGGGTGGGAGGTGTTGTCCAGGATAGACAGGAGTTTGGTCAACATCCTCCTATCGGCTACAACATGTACAGGGTCCAGCACCACTCTCAGAATGGAGCCAGTCCTCTTGATTAATTTGTCTAATCTGTTAGTCTCTACCACCTTCATGTTGCTGCCCCAGTAGATCACAGTATAGAAGATGGCACTGGCCACCACTGACTCAAAAAACATCCACAGCATGGTGCTGCAGACATTGATGGACCTAAGCCATCACGGAAAGTAAAGCCTAGTGTAGACTTTTTGTAAAGTGCCACTGAATTTATGGTCCAGTCTAATTTATTATCCATATGGACAAAGCATAAATACTGCCCTCCAACATTGCTACACACTGTCTATATGTAAAACCCTTGGAAGGACAGTCTACACTATACATGTCACAGAGGGCACAAAAAATATGAGTACATGACATTTTCATCTTACATTTTTCTGTTGGGGAGCTGCTTTGTCCAGACAAAAAAAAAAAAACTGCTGGAACTGAAGATTGATGTAGGAAATCTGACTGTATCTGACCTCTGGATTGAAAAATCTAGTTTCTTTTATTGCACTGAAAAAAGTTATGATGTGTAGTGGAATAAAAACTTTCATGTAGAAACCCCTGGTTGGGTCTTTAGCTCAGCAGGCTAATCCTCTTCAAACCCTGGGCAGAGTCATGCCAATTACATTGTTCAGTTTGACTCTGGTTAAAGACTGGCTGTTACCAAACAGTCATGCTGAGGTTGCTGTAGGCCTTGAGAAAGGGAGGATGCAGCAGAGTAAGAAATGCCTGAGCAGGGTCATCACAAATGCAAAAATAATGTGTTGCTAGCTATATTGATTGCAGAGTGTGCTTTGTATCAGTGTAATATTTGAAAAGCAATAAAAAGGTAATTATATAAATACTGGCAAAGAAAACACAAAAGATTATGTGACTTCACTAGAACTGAACATGTACTGTCTGATTCAATAAAGTTCATTGCTGAGCCATTCTTCTGCTTTAAAATTCAGTTTTACTCAGGTATTTGTTATTTATTGCACAGAAAGGATATGACTAAGTATCTCATCGTCTAATATAGCCAAGCAGAACAGAGATTGATAACATGAGATGAGGCACAGAGAGTAAGGGAATAGGGAGACAACAAGGAAAATGACTTGTGAATTAGGTATGTGGTAGAAATGCATTACGGACGTAGAATGTGGTTCTGTATAATGAAAGGTGTAAGAACTCCACGCACTGAAAACTTCAAAACGAAACATGCAGACAATGTAAATAACAGTGATGAACTGGGGCCTGTCTCATACAGCAAGTCTGAATAAGTTTAGAATCAAGATAATTTGCAGCTTTCTTAAACCTAACAAACTCAGTCAGTGCTAATGCATCTCATGAAATCAAAAAATGTATTAACTAACCATCTTTAAGCACTCACTCGGGTTAACATTATCTGTCATGAGCCTGTTCCTGTCCTGTCTAGTTCATTTCATTTCTAGCTTCACAGTCCTATCTACCACACATGGATTACTATGGTTCCTACTTTTGTCTAGGTGCACCTCTGATTGAATTAGCATCTGCACATGGTTTCAGTTTCAGTGGGCTTCTTTATATATGCCTGCGTTTCCTTTCCTTGCTGCTGGTTGTTAGATGTCTTTCCCTAGGTTCTTGGTGCGTATTGTGTACTGGTCTCATAAGTTATCATTATGTGATTTCCTTGTTCACTCCATTAGTCAGTGTTCCCTTCTATTACTTGTTTCCCACAGTCCCTGGTCATACCTCCCTTTTTTGCTTTCTTGTCTACTTGCCTTGGTTTAACCTGTTGCTGTTTATCACCAAATAAAGCCCCTTCTGCATCTATACTTCTTGTCACCCTCGTTCTTATGTATGTTTCAAGCATCTTACTTTCTGACCTAAACGTAAGAGATCAAAATCATAAAATGTGTAGAATACAGGCAGAGGCCAGAGTGCAATGCTAGCAGGAAATTGCTGATTGTGTCAATACATAGAAAATGTTTGTCTCTTAAATACATAATGCAGTATACAAAAGGCACTAAAGTAATTTTCCTCTATTCTAAAAAATTATGTACATGAAGAATATAATGTAAGGTCCAAAATCTAAACATACCTGACTTTTTTTTTTTTACATAAAAATTTTGTTCACAGCCTTGGATAAATAAAAGGTCTACAGTCCAAGTTATATTATTATTTAACTGAAACCTCCAATATGAAAATGTCTTTGATTCAGGACAATACAAAAACTATCATTCAGAATGGTGTGTGGAACTCACACACGTACTTCTCAATGACGACTGTATTATAAATAGTAGGAGAGATTAGAGTTGATTGGCACACTTTTCATTCTCTGCCATATTGTCACGTCCAGCACCTGTAGTGGCCCACCTTCCTTTTCCCCCCATGTGCTCATTCATTTTCATTCTTGGCTAATTCTATCATCACTTTCACCTGTGTCACATTACCTTCTGTTTATTTAAACTCTCCCTTTTCCTCTGCCCTTTGCCAACTGTTCTAGGTCCATGTCAGTGTTTTGTAGATCCTTGGCCCTGTCAGTACTGAATGTATTTTAGCCCTTGTTCTGTCTCCCTGCCATCAAATAAACCCTTTTGCAAATAGACTCAACCCTTGCCTCTGTGCCTCCATTCACCTGAATTGTGACAGAGCAACTGGCCTTTAAAATGAGTCTAACAAATGGGAAGGCTCCCCTGCCTTCATTAACTGATGGGTCATCAGAGTGCCTTCAGTCCTGTTTTCATGTTCTTTCTGATTTGTTAGATCGTCAACCCTTCTGGTATTAGTCACAGAAGCAGAAGATCGCTCTTGCCATTCTGTGGCCTACAGAGGAGGCTGCTGAATGAGCAAAAAACAAAGAGTCTTGGAGAGGACCGTGTGTCTCTTTCCATGCCTGTGATGACCTGGAGCACATTTAAAGACTTTTCTTTTTTTTGCCAGACCTGGAGGCCCATGGGGACTCTCCGGGTGGGTGCTATGGCCCTTGAGCCAATGGGGGTTCCATCAGTCCTTACAGATCCCCTCTTGAACTCTGAGGCCGAGAGTGATGATGAGTGGGACACAGGAGAGTCTGCAGCTCAGTTTTCGCCTGAGTGTCCTATGCAGCACACCAGAAGGAACAGGTGGAGACTGCTGTAGCCTCTGCTCAGACACCTCCTGTAGACCCGGTTCACCATAGCACCCAGACTGTTGGGTGTGAAGTTGTGTGTCGGCTGAAGGTAAGCACCCAGACACCCCAGGGTCCCTGCCTGGTCAGCTCCACCACCCAGACTCTGTCTACTGGTTCCCTGCTCCCGTTTACCTCAGACTGACCTGACTGTTCCCATGTCCCTGCCTGTTTGTGTTCCCCTGATTCCCAGTCCACCTGCTCCTCTCTCCCCTGTTTGGTTTTCCCTGACTGGACTTGTCTCCTCAGTCATCTGGCCACTTCCTCTATGTGGCGTCCTGGCTTCAGGTAGGACGTAGACTGGTCTTCAGCGTTGTGAGGGGACATAGACCAGCATGCACTGTCCTTCCAAGACCCAGACCACTGTGGCTGAGCTAGTGGATGCCCCCAGTGGTCCTAGTGGTGAGGCAGTTGGTCTCCTGAAGTCTTTTGACAGGGAGGGTCTGCTTTCACAGCCTTGAACAGATTGCTCAACCCTCCCAGGCTACTCGGTAGACTGTACTGAGATACACTGCAAGGGTGATGGTAGTCACAGTTTAACAGCTCCCCCATCAGTTCCAGTAGACAGGTCCAACCAACCACAACTCTCCCCTGTTGCCGGTCCAGGTCCCATCCTCACCAGCCCCATCTCCCCTGTCACCGGTCCAGGTCCCATCCTCACTGTGCCTGTCTCCCCAGTTGCCATGCCCGTCTACCCAGTCGCCATGCCCCCTGCCCATCTTGGATTGTGCAGGCACAAGGACAATATTCATGGGTGCTCTTGCATGTTCCGCAGGTCTGCCTGTGCTTTCCACACCTGTCCAAGTCCCTACGCCAACCACCCCAGTGTACTCACCTATGCATTTCGTATGCGCGCCCATGCGTAGCGAGGGTTTGTGGGCGGTTCCCGCCTCCAGCCCCTTGCCTCCCATCCCTGGTTGTCTGCTGGTCTTTGCTTTGCTTTTCCCTTTGCCTCTGTTGTACTCCCCTTGGTCTCCCTTATCTTCGGCTCTGTCTCCTGTGTGTGCCGGTTGTCCTCGTTTTGGGCTCCGGCACACTCCTTGGGACCTCCTCCACCCTCTGCTGGAGGTCCTCCGGCTTAGCCTCCCTCCCCGTGCTTCGTGCTTCCTTGCCCCCTTGTCATTGCTTCTCCTCACTCTCCCTCCCGTCTCACTCCGTTGCCCTCGTGATCTCCTGGGTCCTCGTCGCCTCATCCTTCGTCACCCTCGCTTTGCCCACTGTTGGCTCCTGTGGTTACTCTGCCTGGTCCACCCTCGGTCAGGCCTGTCCCCTCATCCATCTCGCCTGTTTGCCTCCTTGCCTTGTCTGTCTGTCCTCAGGCCTTCCCGTCCCGTCTGTCGACGCCGGCGCCTGGCTCTTCCCCCTTGTTTGCTGGTTCTGCCCCTGGTGTCCTCCCTCCTTTTGATCCTCCCTGGCATCCCAGTCCATTCCTCCCTCCTGTGTCTTCCCTCCCAGATCCTGGCTTCTCTGCACTGTCCATTGCCTTCGCCCTGGGCCAGCTCCAGATTTTGTCATCTTTTTTGCTTCTTGTCTTGCTTGTGGTTTTTTTGTCTCTTGGTTTCTCTCCAGTTTCTCCCTCTTGTTAGTTTTATTTCTTCTTCTCCCTCCTTCTCCTCAGCTTGTCTCCTGTATGGCCTCAGGAGCGGCCTTTGGGCGGGGGGGGTACTGTCACGTCCAGCACCTGTAGTGGCCCACCTTGGCCACCAAGTGCTGCTGTTTCTTCCTTTTCCCCCCATGTGCACATTCTTTTTCACTTGAGATTTCTTGGCTAATTCTATCACTTTTACCTGTATCACATTACCTTCTGTTTATTTAAACTCTCCCTTTTTCTCAGACCTACAACAATTGGCAAAGGACAATATCAGTGTTTTGTAGATCCTTGGCCCTGTCAGTACTGAATGAACTTTAGCCCTTGTTCTGTCTCCCTGCTGTCAAATAAACCCTTCTGCGAACAGAGTCAACCCTTGACTCTGTGCCTCCTTTCAGCCGAGTCATGACACATATATGTCACATATTATACATTAAGATAATTCAGTGTCAAACAAACTGAATTTCATTTACAGATCTTACATAATCTCTTTATCTGAAAACCTTTCTTGATTTTAATATTTTAACTAATATATGCAGGTTGCACATTTGTGTCAACAAACCCCAGCAACTATAGGACACTACACGTGACCATATTTTAATGGTAGCCATCAGCCATCATGGCTCATGATATGGTTTCAAAATATAGGCAGGCACACGCTCAGTCTAAAATTTAAATTGAATTAACGTGGGTACGGGTGCTGAATCCAAAAAAGTCAGTCAGTAAACAAAAAAATTAAAAAGGACAGCACTCCAATACCAACGGTTTTATTATATGCACAGATGTTTCGGGACACAGCCCTTCGTCAGTGTGCAACACACCTGAAGATCACTCCATAGGTGTTCTTTTATAAACAGTATTGAATCACAGGACCAAACAAAGTTAAGACACGTGACCAAAACAGGAAATGTCATTGCAAAATGAACCTAGTTACAACTCTTAAGTATTATAAACCCATTCATGTACATGCATAAAGATGCATTTATATATGTATACAACCAAATACACTCAATTTACAAAGCAAACCGGATAATACAGGATTAATGATACAAATTAAATTTATACAAACTACAATTGTAAAAAAACAAGATAACCCCAAGTCTTCATTCAGACCCCCCCAGCGATAAAGTGTTTAAATGATTAATCCAAAAACATTCCTGTTGTAGCACCAAATGTTTCTGGATTAAAAATACAATGAACCATCCACTGAACATCTACATCGCTGATTTAATATTAATTCTGAGAAAGTCAGTGGATTTTTTTTTTGTAATTTATGTATTGTTTTCAGGATTTTCACAGAACAGAGATGTCATTTGTACAATCAGAAAATGAATTTGAATCATCAGAAGTAAATTTTCATTTTTCTGCCTGCTGTTTTGTCCTACCGCTGTTTTCAGTCCGTGATCCTGAACCTAACCTGCCACAGAACAGGTCTGGTGTGCAGCACAAGCTTCCACGCCAGTACAGCTGGCTAAAAAGTGAGCTGCTTTGGTGAGACAGGCCGTGGTTTCAGTCCAGACGCTAAATTGACATGAGGCAGTCAGCTGCTTCTCTTTCCCGTTGAAATATGTGTGTTAATGAAACATTTAGAATATATCAAATAAAACAATGAACCCAAACAAAGAAAATAAGCAGAAAAAAAATTATGATGAACAGATAAGAATTAAAGAGGGCACAAATATAGGTGGTATTGCACAGCAATGTGCTCTGATGGAACTGATGCCAGAGCAAGATCTGATGCATGCAGTAGTTATAAAAAGTGATGGTGCTTTTCTTGAAAATAATACATGTTCAGGATACTGCAGAAGTATATTGTCTCAAAGGTTTTGATCAGCAGCTACAATTCCCAGCGAGACCTAAATATAAGTATTTTTTGCATCCTGCATAACAAAATATTAATGAGGTCCAGCAGCTAGAAGAGCTACCAATGACAGTCATCCTTCTATATACTATGCTGAGAGTCACCCGTATAATCCCAGTGCAATGCAAGTAGGATGTAGGTTGCTGAAAGAACTGACAAACGGTCACTGTTTTATGGACACCTCCACTGCTGAAATCAAAGGCAAATAACCTCATTCTATCCAAATAATTTGTTTTGTTAGTGTCATAGCGTCAGAAATCTACAAGTGCAAATTTGTATTTTTTGCAAGGATTTCCAACTTGAGCCATTAACATCAGTCCACAGCCATTGTTGACACAGGCCAATATGGTACAACACAATTTACCTGGTCCAGTCTCTTTCACTTGAGTATTAAACACACGTACTACTTCCTAGCATTAGTCCCGCACAAATTGTAGGGTCCGCTGGACGGCAGAGACACTGCAATCTGTCGTTGGACACACACACACACACACACACACACAGGGCAATTTGGAAACACCAATTAACTTAACCTGAATGTCTTCGGACTGTGGGGGGAAACCAGAGAATCCGGAGAAAATCCACCAAGCACAGGGAGAACATGTAAACTCCACACACACAGGCCTGAGGTAGGAACCGAACCCCAGACCCAGAGGTGTGAGGCGATGGTGCTAATCACCATGCCACCATGCTGCCCACTTGAATATTAAACACACCTGGTCAGATGTAATTACGTTATTCACCACTAGTCTCACTTTGATACACATACATTATGAGGTATTATCTCTTGGCAGCAGTTCTGAGCATTCTGTCTGGTCTAATTTTTCTGCTATTGTAAGATCAGCTTTTCTTTTAGTGTTTTTAATCATGGACATGGGACCTTTTTTTGACACTGAGTGTTTTTGGACTTTCCACCTGTTTTTCTATCTCTGACCACAATTTCAGATACTGAACATATAACGACATTGTTGCTCTTCAAGTAACTCCTTTGCCTATAAATTATTCAACAATTGATAAATGTTGTACTTTGATTAATCAAACCAATACTATCCATTTGAATTTTACCTGCCTCTGTGTGGTATAATTACAATATCTAAATATTGTATATCTACAATATCTACAATATCCAAAAGTCTCACGCATAAACAAGCAAGCCATATAGTCATGACGTAAGGACAGTCTACAGCTGAGACGGGAACAAAATGGTTATCAGGTTATAGACACAAAAACTAGAACTGCACTTGGAGGAGCTCACATAGGACTAAGGAAGAGAGAACAACTTAAACTGCCGGAGCAGCTGCAGTCAGAGATAAAGAGTAGAGGCAAAACAGAAGGTAAAACCCGTCTCAGTGTAGATCCCAAAAGACAAAGCCTATAATAATACTGTAGCTAGCAGAAACAGAGGATGAAATCCTCCAGAGAACCCACTCCAGGTGAAAAAACCTGCTGGAGTGCCTTGAAGGTGTAGCTCAGACAGAAGCCAGCAGGCTCACAGAAGCAGTTCACCTGATCAGCATACCATAAATTGCTGCTAATTTCCTTAGATTTTACCACTCAAAAGAATTAAGTAATGGCTGTTTGATTCAGTGTTGTTATTTTATACAAATAGGCATATAGCTGTTATTTAAACATAAATTATGTGCTGCTTTTATAATGTTATTGTATGCTTTAAAATGTGTTTAATTGGTTTAAAACCCTATCAATGTGTGGTACTTGTGATTAATGAATGAAAAAGTTGCCAAGGTGGCTTCAAGTGTAGTCTACTGTATTTAAATTTAAAAGCCACAATCCAAAACTGTTAAACCAAAATGAAGACATTAAGATGTTATTAGTGTGACCATTCTGTGGAATCAGGACTACAGTGAGTGAGCAGATGAATTCACTACCTAAAACAGTGTTGCTGTGCTCCACACCAAAGTGATATCTTTGTAGGCTCACAAGTCTTCTTCAACTCAAGGCCACATCTGTGAAACCACACTTTGAAGCGGCCCATGGCTTGAAGGGCAGAGTATCTGGCTGGAACATGTGAGTCTCCCAGTTCAATTAAAGCTTCTACATAGGTTGGGAAGAATGAAAAAGAGGGCAACGTGCAGCAGTAAGATATTTATTGGAAAATACAGAAAACACAATGGTGCAAAGGCAGTTTCATCTGAACCACTGGTTGGCAATTACTTTTAGCCGTGGTATTTGTAATCACAGACCAGTTCAGAGACAGGTGCAGTACATCAGCAGTCAGACGAGTCCATAATTGACAGGGCCTTTAACAAATGGCTTTGGCACTAACGTTTTTCTTTATATTTAAAATATGCTGTACTTAACTGATAGCCAGGTAAGAGGGGTAAGTTCAAAACTATGGTCATACTTTCTGTTCTTGGTAAGAGTCTGCCACATTTTGAATAGTGTATGTAATGTGCAGTATACACTCCCATACAGCAGAGCATCACAGTATTTCAATCTGCTGTATACAACCTTGTACTAGTTGTTCAGTTTATTGGAAAAAGAGTAAACAATGTAATCTGGTAATATTTCTCAGTTGCATTTATTCGACAAAACTATGAGAAGTAATATGGTTAGCAAATTTAGCTTTTAAAAAGAGTAAGTGCAGCCCAAAATGCTGTGTAATGTAACATTTGGAGATGCGTAGGAATGCAAGTGAAGGCAGAGTTTAAGTGCTGAAGCGTTTATTCAGACGGAGGGTTGGCACACAAGCAAAAAACAAGATTTCACTAACACTACAATTTACACTTAAACCTATATACAAAAACTGGCAAGGGACAGGAACACAAGGCAGGAATACATAGAGAAGATAATAGAAAACACCCTGAAGATGCTGATTGAATTAACATAGCTCACAAGGAAAATGAAGGCTAGAGAAAAATAATAAATAGGGGAAATGGCGACATCTAGAGGAATTGGGTTCATGACATATAATAGGTATTCAATGATAGTACATAAAGTACAAAACACAGAAACATAATTACAAACAAAAACACAAATAACAAGGAAACCACAATTTGCAGAAAGCCCAACGATATATCAATGCAAGGACTCGCTACCATAATTTAAACAGATGAGTTTTGAGTCTTGATTTAAAAACGGGGACTGAAGGTATGATGCCGTATGTAGTAGTAGACTGTTCCCAAGGGTAGAAACAAGCACCACAAAAGCAGTTTATTCAGACCCATTAAAAAGCTGTGCCAGTCATAAGGATCAGAGTTGAGGCCCTCAGCTGCCTTAAACTGGAGTGCCAAAAGATCATATCTACAAGCTAAGTGTCATGAACGTTGAGCACCCCTCACCTCTGATTGATTTCAGCTCAATTTCAACCTGGATATTTAGCTCCAAGTTCCCTTTCCTTGAAGCAAAGTATTACTGATCATTCCCTTGTTCTTAAGTTTCTCTGATCTGCACTGGCTTTGTCCTCATTCCTGAACCCTCAAGAACCAAAGTCCTTCCCCTCTTTTCCTGTGTTGCTTACCTGCTTGTCATTTCTGTTTAGGACTGATTCCTGGGTTCATGAATCTCTGCTCATTTTTTAGACCACAACTCCCCCTATAGTTGTTTTAATAAACATTAAATTTGTGTCAATTTCTGCACTGGCATAGCAGGGCTGCCTAATTAAAGTTTTAAACACAAATACAGTAATAAAACTTTAAAACAAATCTTATAACAGACTGGAAGCCAGGACTGAGATAACGTGGTCTATCTGTCTTAGACCTAGTCGGTAGTGTTGCTGCAGCCAAGATAAAAATGACTAACACCTGAAAATAAATAATTAAAATAATCCAAACAAGATGAGATGAAAGCATGGATAACTTTTTCAGCGTCCCAAAAACAAAGTGATTTCATTGTTTTTATATGGAAAATCCTATAGTAAAAACAGATTATTTGCTGGTAAAATATACAGTAACTCTAAGTAAAATGTTTGCATTTAACTGAAGAAACTTTCAGTCATATAATCCCTGTATTGTTAAAACATGTAAATAAGATATTTAATGGACAATGATCACTGGATTTCAAAGGGAGGCAAAGATGCATATTAGGGCAACAATAAAATGAAAAATTATGACTAAAGATGATTTTCTAAAACACTCATGAATGGAGAAAAAGATGGAGTCTTAATGTCCATATGAATCTCAGGTTATTTTTAGGGCACATTTAAGCACAAACAGATTGACTGAAGTGCTTTACAGCAAGAATTGCAGAATGACATTGAGGAAAATACACTTAGAGACAGTACATAACATCAAAGAAATTATATTATCAATAAAAGAACAAAGAAGATAAAGGTACAATAAAAAAAATGTTAGGAACCGCAATGTCAGTGTCGACACCAAAACATTTGGACTCCACAGTTCATAGGTGACAAGGAAGAGAACAAATTTCCACTATAGACTAAACACATTCTGACTAAGTTAAGAGATTAGTTTATATAATGCTGTATTTTGAGTGCATACTAAGACACTCAGTAAGTAGGTTATGGCCAATTATAAGAGATACCCACTCTTCAAGGCGGGCAGAAAAACCGCAATCTGCATGGGTCATTAATTAGATATTGTCCCGGTCACAGATGGGGTTCAAGTACAAAGGGTACCATTTATTAATGTGTAAGCTTGAAAGAGTTAACATGGAAAATAAACTAAACTAAAACTACAAACCATGTCAGTTGAAAAACACAAGAGTGAATGACAACTGGCTTGCTAAGTTGCCTATTCACTAATACGATACTTTCTCTAGCAGGTCCGCTGCTTTGACCTCAGTTGTATTTCATTACTGTGATCATTGTGTTAACTATTATCAAGCTGTTGTGATTTGCAATGTGCTTTGATGGGTTAGAGTACGTCACGCAGAGCTTAGTCCATACGTGGAGTAGGATTTTCTTTTTAGTATATTTTAAAGGGCTGCAGCTGTTCTTTTGTTGGGACTTTTATCCCATAAATTTGTCTCTTTCAGCAATACATGTATATGTTAAAGCACATATCATCCAGAAAGTAATCACTACTGGTCCTAGGAAATTAAACATTCAGACGCCTTATTCTTACCCAAAGTCAAGATAATCAGACCATGTGTGGCCAACACTTAGCATTACACTAACAATAAGAATTTTAAGATATAAAATTTTTTTTTCTTGAAACAATAACAATAGACAATTAGCCTAATGCTGACATTTAACACCCAGCATAGTTAAAAATAAATCATGAAAATGTTTTTCGATCACATTTTATTCTGTTATTACATACAGTGCAGCCATTTTTCAGCACCCAGGGAGTTAGTGCTGAGTGTCTTACATGGGGACACACCTACTGAGTAAGGGAGGATTTGAACCAAGAGACTCTCATATCGTAGCCTAATGGTTGAAAAACATTGAGCCACCAGGCTATATTTACCATTTAATTCCTTACCATGTGACTTTTTCTGTACCTCCCAAGCCTGGATGTGGGGAATGTGAATGTGAGAAGTCATTTTAGTGACTATCAGACAAGAATGTCTGTGCACTTCCAGTCTCTTGAGTGCTTTTGTTTTGATCATAACCAGTGAACTAAATGTTGTCTCTGACAAATATGTTGTGGCAAAAGGTGGAATCACTTTAGTGGTTGCATGACATGTATGCCTTGTAGTGACACTAGGGCTTCCACCAATCATAAATGTTTGTGTCCATGTCTAGGGAAGAATCACTGTAGGTGAGTCTTTGACTGGATATTCAGGAGCACATCCTCAACATAGATATTTTTGGCAAGAATCAGGTCGATCATGCATCCTTGGAAATGTATTAATTCACATCAGAGGAGCACAGTTTCACTTCTACCTCTAGCCATTCCAAGTTAGATTGTTGTAGCTCTTGCTTGTCCAGTTTGTGTTTTCTTTATTCAAATTTGTGCACAAATACATCCGCACACACCCCACATTCCATAATGTTACTGCACTGTGGCAGTTAGCGCTGTCGCCTTGCACCTCCAGGCCTCGGGTTCAAGTCCTCAACTCAAATTTATTTATAGAGCGCTTAAACAACACAAAGGTGCCCGAAGCGCTTCACAAATCATAAAACAGACAATAAGACATAAGAGTTAAGATCCAAAAATAAAATAGAATAAAATAAGTAAGATACCATAAAATTAGTAAAAGAAGAAAATTAAAAAATAAAAAACAAAATAAATAAAACATTAGTATAAATAAATAAAATAAAACAGTGCAATTGAAAAGTCCTGCCTTGGGTCTGTTTGTGTGGAGTTTGCATGTTCTCTCTGTGCTTGGTGGGTTTTCTCCTGGTTCTCTGGTTTTCTCCCACAGTCCAAAGACATGTGGGTTAGGTTGATTGGTATGTCCAAATTGTTTGTGTGCCCTGTGGGGGGTTGGTGCCCCACCCAGGGTGTCCTGTGCCCAATGTATTCTGAGATGGGCTCCAGGCTTCCCTGTGACCCTTAACAGGATAAGTGGTTTAAAAGATGACTGACATGACTTTAAGAATATGTCTGTAATTGTTAAGTACTTGCGCATCCAAATTTTATCCTTTTTTAAGATGTTGAAACTTTTGTTTCCTAAGGACAAGCCTAATAATTGATACTTTAAATAGATCAGGTACGAGACCAGAAGCCCATGTGTTTATGAAAATAACTGTCTCATCTCAGCTTACAAAGAAAGCATCCTGACTTTGTTACATTTTTGTGCTTAAAAAATTCATACATTACTGTGTATATTGACATTGACCAGGCTTATTTTTAAATTAAGCCCATAATCTCCTTTTGATCTGCCAAATATCCTATTAGTACACAAAGGGAGGGTGTGTAGGTGTACCATGCAAACCAGAAGGAAGAAACATTAAGATGAGAATTCAGCACCGATAATAAAAAGAAAAACTTAACACTATTGTTATTGTCAGAAAGGAACATAAAATTTGAATGTATCTCAGTAATAGCTTTCAATTATTCAGTTATTCAGTGCAATAATCATTCAAATTTCTGGGACTTGTCACACCCTCCTATGATCGGGTAAGGGTGTAACCTGTTTGCTGCCAACATTGGAAACTGATTATCACCCCTAAAAACTCAACCTGGGACCCATCCCCTGTGCTCAGTTACTGTTCACTTCTGAGCTGAACACTGCTCTTTGCTTTAGTCTTGTGATGTTGTACCTGTGTTTGATCTTCTTGTGGTTTTCTCTTGCCTCTCCTGCTCTTGTGGTTTCTGTTCTGCTTTGTTGCATTAACAGGCAGCAACAGACACAGCAAAAACCTATAGTGCTTGACTAAAAGAATTGTGGTATTGTTTATTATTATTATTACTAATAATAATAATAATAATAAAGCAAGAAGTGTGCCTGTGGTGGTTGGAGCTCTCAGTATTGTAAGAGACTGTGTGAGAGCTCCCAGCCCATCACAGTGCCTGAGAGGTGCGGAAGGTCACACTTCTGAGTACCACACACATCCTAACCGGAGTCATAGGCTCAGGCCTTAGGTCCCCGGTCAGGACACGACCCGCTTATAAACCACCAGCAAATAACCGAGATGCTTCTAATAATAATAATAATAATAATTTTGCATTAATGTGGCATCCACAAAAATAAGTGTACTTATGACTAGTACAGACAACAAATACAAAGTTACACTGTCACTACAGGTGAAATGCGATTATCTGATCATTGCTTTTTTTTTTTTTTTTTTAATCAGTCCCAGAAAAGAATAGTGTCTGTTTTTAAATATTTACACTGCCTGCCCAAAATAAATAAATAAAAGTTGTACATAACAATTTTGTCGGACCACCTTTAGGTTTGTTTATGGGTCACATTCTTTGTGGTTTTGTCTTGATAAACTTATGTAACGTCCCTACATTTATTTTCATCCACATCTGCATTTCTTTATTTTGGCATTTTTCACCAATATCTTGTAGCAAAGACAAGACAGTCGAACACTTTCCTGGGGGGTTTAATTCATGAGTCTGTGGTGGCATGTTTGTGTGTGTAAGCAATTCTTCATGCTCCTTGAACCCCTGTTTCACAATTTTAGCCCTATGAATCTTGGCATTATCGACCTGGAATATGGCTGTGTTGTCAGGGAAGAGATAATCCACTGATGGGAGAACCTGGACATTCAGTACAGTCAGATACTCAGATGAACTCATTTTATTGCCTCTTAATGCTGCTGATCAGACCAATTGAAGCAATACCAACTAATAAGACTGCCTCCAGATGCACACTGACTTTTGGCCAGGCAATAAACTGTTTTACTTTTTTGCAACTGTGACTTCTCTTTAAAATGTTAAAATATAAATCTGACCAACATCTTACCGGAATTAAAATAGTATGTGATGACTAATGTCAGTTTAACTGATTTTTTTATCCCTCTGGAAAGTTGTAGATAATTTATGGCCTTTGGTCTGACACACAGATGTTACCATGATGTTACCATGATGTTACCACGCATTCACTGGCAACAAGGACACTTTTAAAAAATTAGACTGTTTATGAGTTGTACAAAATGATTCCTCAGAGCACATGAAACAATATTTTATCACATTCAGAAATAAAAAGTATTTCTAACAAATGAACAAAAAAAAATACTTCCTAGACATTGGAAAATACTTTCCTAGTGTAATATAATGTCAATTTTAAAGGAAAGAATAGACTACATGTTAATTTAGGAACTTCAGATAGTTAATACATGTAACACCGTAATCTGGAGACACAAACTCGGGATGCCAATGTGCAGATCAGTGCTCTTTATTGACCAGTTCGTCCACAGCAATGACAGGAGGCAGAATGCGTAAAATGTAGGTACAGGCGAGGAGTCGTTGAAGCCGATAATTCCGTCCGAGACACCGACCGGGGAGGGAGGAAGACAGTGGAAGGGCAGGTCGTCGGGGGAATGGAGAGTCACAATGAGGGAGAGAAAAACACAAGACAGTAAGGGAGTAGAATGCTTAGCAGTCACCATAATAGCACAATACTTCACAGTGTTTAGCCGGTTCTGGCTGTGCTTTATACTAGGATGACTAAAGTAGGCAAGGCTGGTTGGCACTAACGAAGGGGCGTGACAATACATAACATAGCATATTATCATTTTACAATGTCTGTTAGAACTACTTCTGCTACTTCTACTGCTATATTGGTTCATTTTATTACATTACACTACAGATACATCTAACAAAAAAGACAATTGTTCCCCTTGCTAAGTTAAACTATTTTGTTTGACACAAGCACACACAGAAATTAATCAACAGTCATACTCACAGATGTACAGAACTACACATTAAATCAGTCCATGATTTTATTGTTGGGATCTACTTATTTTATTTATTTTTATCTTATATTTAGGCATACCATTTAGCATTGTCAAACATATACAATTCATAAACCTCTTTCCATACTTGTTAAGAAAGCTCAGCACAGTGAATATGAATTTTCTTGAACGTACTGTTTCCTTTTGTATTCTTATTTTTTAAGGTCATTATTAAAATAGTTTCTGTTTAGAACATGATAATTTCTATCAACACCAGCTCTTTATAGATGTCATGTACATTTGTTTGTGAGCAGTTTTTTCATTGCCTATACAATTTATCCATTATTCAAATTTTTTAAACCATCCATTAACTCATTTCTTGTAACATTATACATCCTACTAGCATAAATACTAATGACAACATGGAAATCCTTCCATGCTTTATAGATTAAACTAGAAATTTCCGTTTACATTTTCAGTTCGTTTACAATTTTTGCTAGCACAGACAGATGTGAGTTTTGTGAACTTTTACAAAGCCTCTTATATTCATTACAAAACGCTTGCATAGTATGTTCAATCACAGAGAAATATTGAAAATGTTTGCTATACGTCACAATCCCAACAATCATACACTGGTCAGATATTTTGGACTGTATCACAGCACAATATTCTACATTATGAATCATTATGAATCTACAATCTGCAGTCAGGTGATCAAGGTGTCATTGTACCAACTCTCCGCTTCTTGTCTGGTAACTTACAGAACTGACATGTTTCCTTCAAATGAACACATTATAATAATTTGATGTCAGGTTAGAATATTCTAGAAGAGTGATATTAACATCTCATATCAGAATTTTCTTTATATTTTTTAATTGTACATTACATTCTTCTGACACATGAATTTCACTTTACAAAAATGTAGAGGCCTTTACAATGCTAGTTAGCTATAAATTATTACATTTCCAGCAACTGTTTTACAACACAGGCTCACAAAATTATTTGAGGTCATATTAACTTGGTTAAATTCCCGCCACACTTTACATACATGACTAAATGTCCAAATCTATTCAATCTTAATTTATAACAGCAGTTTGGAAGGGAGTAAAAATCAATGTTTGCACTGTAACAAATTGGTTTTAGTAAATATTATAACACCAGTTCTGTCTAAAGACATGTAGAGCAACAAAAGTATAATTCAGTTTTTTTCTTTAAGGATGTAGCTTTTATATGTACAATATTGAAATTATTTATAAAATGTGTATATTTATATATTTTGATGACATAATTGGTCATTACAGGATTCATAGACCTTTTTCTCAGGACTGTTATGAGAGCACGCTGACACATTACAGAATTCAAGCGCAAAGCTTGTTGTATCATCAAAAATGTGCCACCAAACTGAAAATCCAGAGTGCTCAGCCAAACTCCTGGCAGACGGTGGACAGTGCTCATGGGTCTGCCTCACTGTCTGGCAGACGGTGGACAGTGCTCATGGGTCTGCCTCACTGTCTGGCAGACAGTGGACAGTGCTCATGGGTCTGCCTCACTGTCTGGCAGACAGTGGACAGTGCTCATGGGTCTGCCTCACTGTCTGGCAGACGGTGGACAGTGCTCATGGGTCTGCCTCACTGTCTGGC
>JABJVR010048425.1:0-24480 GCA_025773905.1 Chitala chitala
GTTAGATGTGCCCTGGTGGGGGGCCTGGTCAGTGACTGGGTGGGTGTGGGTGGGTGGGGGCCCGTGCGGGTGTGTGTGGGTGGGGGGGGGGCGGGGGGGGGGGGTTGCATCTGGTGTACTGCTGGGAAACGTTACCCTGGCAAAAGCAATTGAGTATATGTCAACCGTCACCATCTATTCGAGCCTAATGGGTACTTATCTGTGTTTTTCACCCAAACTTGTTTGGCTTTCTATGCTAAAACTGAACATCTGAAAGAGGAAAAACAGATTTATTAAAATTTTTACTGGGCACGTAATCATAAATTATTTGGACATGGACTCTATGAAGTGGCTTTATCCAAGTCTGGCAAAAAGATTAACCAGTGTAGAGTGAGAACATGAAACACAGGCACATTATTATTATTATTATTATTATTAATTTATTTATTTGTAAAATCATGGACATTCTACAGGTATTCAATTTAATAATGCACAGAACTTTTGTTTTAATGCTTTCCTTATTTAGTTATTTCATTGCAGTAATCTTTAATAAACCTGCATACGAATTTACATGTATGCAATATATTCACAGCACTTAATTTGTTTCTCTAACATACTGAAATATCGTTATATATCATTGTTGTACTTGTGACAAGTAAAAAAAAAAAAAAAAATTATAAACACACAACACACATTTTAATTTTCTTTTTTGTCACAGGCTTTAGAGATGCCTTGAGTCTAGATTTGAATGTGCCAACATTGGGAGCTTGTCTTAGACTTTCAGGTAATTGTTTCCAATAATGAGCAGCTTGAGAACTAAAGGCTGATTCCACATGTTTACTAGTAACCCTTGGGACAGTCAATAAACCATCTTTTATATGATCTGAGGGTTTCTACTGGTCTCCTAAGAAATTAATAATTGAGAAATATATTTAGGGCCAAGACCATTAATTAATTTAAAAGTAATTAAAAAAATTTGAAACTAGTACTCTAGAACTGATCGGAAAGCCAATGCAAATTCCTAAGGATAGATGTTCCAGTAATTATTCTTGCCTTAACATTTTGAACAGGCTGCAGTTGCTTTAAAAGTATTTTTGGGATATCTAAATATAGGGCATTACAATAATCGAGTTTATTAAAAAATAAAAGCGCAAATCAGTTACTCTACATCATGACTAGACATGAAGTTTCTGATTCTAAAAATATTTTTAAGATGACAGAAAGCTGATTTTACAACTGAGTTAACTTGTGTATTAAAAGAAAGATTTGAATCCAGTACAACTCCAAGAGTTCTTACAGAGGAACTTGTATTGTAACATTGTGTTTAGGTGATCAATAACCAAGTGTCTTTGTGATGTTTAGGTGATCAATAACCAACAATATCTTTTCTCATTATTTATCTTTAGAAAATTCTGATGCATCCAAAGTATTATTTGGTTGATGCACTGTAAGATTATTTCATGGGGTGAGATCATTTGAGTTAAGATCAATGTAAATTTGAACATCATTAGCATAACTCTGGGATGCTATATTGCAACTAAGAATAATATATAATATAATAATACCTTTGGGATATAACATATAAAGGTTACAAAGAAGAGGTTCCAAAACTGATCCCTGTGGCAGCCGATATGATACTTTTAAATTTGAAGTATAATTTCCAATAATCACTTTATAATCTCTGTGTTAAAGGTAGGATTTAATTCAATCAATTTTTGATCAGTATCTGAGATACGAACCCAATTTAAAGTCTATCCAATAATATTTGGTGATCTGTTGTATGAAATGCAGCACTAACATTCACAACAACTACAACTGTAATTTTTCCTTGATCCGTGTTCAGACTGATATAATTAAAAACCTTAATTAGGATAGTCTCTGTACTATGATAGGCCTGGTTGAGAATTATCCAACACATTATTTTCATTCAAATAAATAGGTTGTAAACTACAGGAAAGGGAAGATTTGCTATGGGCCTATAGTTTCAAAGGACAGACACATCCATTTTTTTCTTAAGCAGAGGCTTAATGATAGTCATCTTTAAGTCGCTAGGGAAACATTCTGTTTGAAGTGACATATTAACAATCTTAAGGAAATCCCCTTCCAAACAATACAAGACAGACTTAAACAAGGTTGTTGGCAATGGGTCCAGTAAGCATGTTGAGAAACTCAATTTAATATATTTTCAAGAGACTTTTGATCAATTCTCAAAATGAGATGTGTACTTTTTTTTTCCCCAACTTCAGTTGAAAAGGAGCTGGAACTTGGTACTATTCAACGTAGAATTAATAATGGCCTGCCTTATATACTGAGTTTTATTTGTAAAAAATGAATTCCTTACATTTATCAGCTGAGAAGAACTCAAAGGGTAACTGTAAATGTGAATTAACAAGCTTATCAACTGTCAAAAACAGAACATGAGGATTTTTTTATCCTTGTTAATTACATTAGAGAAAAATTTCAAGCGAGCCTGTCACAGTTAAGTAAAAATATGCAATTCTTCCTTAAAGTTTAAATAAGTTTTGAGTTAGGTTTTTCCTCCACTTTCTCTCAACTGTCCTACATTCATACATTTGTGTTCTTACAGATGGTGCCTTATGCTATGGAGCCTTGTGGTTAGACGTAACTATTTTAGTTCTGATAGGAGCAATTTCATTTATAACATCACGTATCTTAGAACAGAAAACCCTTTACATATGATTCTATGGAATTGAAGAGAATTGCTTGTGACCGTTGAATTGCAGTCACAAACTAGGTAACAGTACTCTGTGATTTATCTTTTTGGAACAACACTCATATCAATATGCTTATTCACTCACAAAAATAAATTAGACAAAACACAATGGTCTGAAATGGCACAATCCTTTATGACAGTAACAACAAGGCTAATGCCTTTAGTGATCGCTAGGTCCAATGTGTGACCACTAGAATGTGTAGATTTATTCCATCCATCCATCCATTCTTCATAGCACTTGTCCAATACAGGGTCACGGGAAGCCTGGAGCACATCTCAGGAGGCTCAGGGCGCAGGGCAGGGGACACCCAGGGCACGGCGCCAACCCACCACAGGACTGTAGATTTATTAACATGCTAAAATAAATCAAAATTCTTTTAAAGAGTACAAAATTTGGAAACATTATCAGCATGCGGATTATCAACGTGGATATTAATTATCATTACAGGAGAATTTATCAAATTCAACACTTAAAACGGACATCAATTCATAAAATTCCAGGAGACCTCGGAGGTCAAATTGTTAAAAGCAATACCGAAAACAAAGAATGTTTGGAATTCTACATTGGAGAAACAAAACCGCGACACAAATGAATGTACCAACATAAAAGGAGCAACTCATTGCAACCAGAATCGGCAGTCTACCTCCATCTGAAGGACAAAGGAGACACATTTGAGGATGACAATGTCCACATTTTGGACAGAGGATAGATGGCTTGACAGAGGAGTGAAGGAAGCCATCTATGTACAAATGGAGAACCCTTCGTTAATCAGAGGAGGAGGACTAAGACACAACCTGTCTCCGATTTTTCATGCTGGTAATTCATCCATCCCAAGGAAGATCAACACCTTTTCACATATCCATCAGGAGGGCCACAACTAACAAATACCCCTTTATTTCAGTCACTGGTCATCATACGTAAGGACCCCCTATTCTTTACGACTCTAACCTGACCTTTCTTACACTAATGAGTCTATTCAGGAATGGGTGTGGCCTGCTACCCTGATAGGTATATAGTGATAGAATCTTCCCCACTTCCATCAGACTAAAGAAGCCTTTTGGTAAAAGGTGAAACGTTTCTGCGTAAACGAAAAATAATTTCAGTTGACGTGACTAAACTTCCAGATAATCTCACCTGGATGACTGAGAATCTTCATAGACATTTTTAGCCACAGAAGCTCAAGATAAACTGTTAGTAAAATTTTCAGCTACAATATTTCAACGAATCGACCTTGGTGTTTTGCATTAATCACCACTGTTTGGTCAACAACATTAAACACTTCATACCTGTTATACAGTTCCAGGACTGTTACAGGATTTGCAGCCTTTTCCAACATCAAGTTTGTGTCTTTGACACCTCTGACAAGGCATTGACACTTTAGGACTAGCATCTCAGCTAAGCCAGTAAGTCTTGTACCATTTGGATCATCCTTCGAAGAATCCAAAATTAACTGTTTCCACCAGGACCTTGCCAGGGGATAGTATCCGTGAGGTGGTCTGTGACAACTGGTAATGCAATGGTCATACTATCATTCATACTATGTACGGTGGCATACTACTACAGAACTGAGGTATTATTAGGACGAATAACAAATATTGCACCGTCATGCCTCGTCATTAGGAGCTGCCAGCCGTGGTTCGTTGAGAAGAAAGACTATTAAAAGGACATGCAACAATCTGCTCTTCATGAAGTATTGAGAGGTATGCTAATTACCGAGCATTTAGTTACTCACCTGCCTTTTGTATTCTTTTCCTGCTATGGTTCCCGACTCCTGTTCCTGATCTTCGTGGCTTCGTGACCTCATCTCAACTGCCTACTTATACCATGTGTCTTGTGCTCAATAAATGACCAAGCTCTGCACATCAGGATCCAGCCTCCGTATCTTTTTGTCAAAGCATTACACACCCTAAACAGAACCATATTTTAAATGTTATATTTAAGGATCATTTAACAATAAATGTTACGATGAAGTCTTAAATGTGACTGGAAGTGGAAGAGATTTAAAGGGAATATTATTTCGCAATACATTCACAGTATTAAGTGTGTGTGAAGAATTCAGTGCATATATCCATGTGATGCTCCGTAATTAAAGATCTCACCTGTCTCACTTTTTTCATGTAAATCTTTCACTGCTTTTGCAAGAGCTGACAACTGTCTTACATTTCCTCATGTAAAGAGAGTCATTACACAGATGGAAGCACTCACACAACAGTCATTGTTAGACATTAAAATTTTTCATTTTTAATTCTTTTCTTTTCAATCAAAAAAATTAATTTATTTTTTTTCTTGGGGTTTAAAAAAAAAAAAAAAAAAAAAAAAAAAAAAAAAAAAAAAAAAAAAATCAATAAGAAAGATTTGAGTTTCATGCAGACTGCTTCACGTTGCCCACAGAAATTTTCACCATTTATCATTCAGTGAGTTTAGGTCAAAAAGCACAGGTTGTAAGTCAAGGACTTTTTCACAACTCTAATCACGCTCATTATTCCCAGACTTCAGTTGGATTTGTGTGTCACTATCCACACCTGGGCATGACTCTCCTGCAGTTCCACATGCAGGTGTGGAGTCTGCAGTGAGCTGCGTGAGTGGTGCCTACATTCTAGAGGTGTCACATTCCATGTCACAGCTAAATGCAAAAAAGTGATAAAGCATTCCCTTTATCACTGGCATTAGTGTCACAATCCTGCCTGTCATGACCTTTATGTCCTCTAGATGTCGCCCTTCCACCTGCCTCTTTTGTTGAGTCATCATCATTGTGTTGTTTGTGCTCTTCAGCCATGCTTTGTTTCCCTTGTTTCTGTTTAAGCTCCTCTCCTGTGTGAGTCCCTTGCTGGTTATTGTGTGGTGTTAGTCATTGTGAACCCTAGAACAAGGTACATGGGAGAACTAGTGGTTGCCCTGTTCTCTCCATGTACCTTGCTTTTGTCCTGAATAAACCTCCCTTTTTGTATTTTGCCTCATTGTGAAATTCATGACAGTTTGGCTGGACAAGTTCTGTTCACCTTGTTTAACTGAGTTAAAAACTGAATCGTGACATTTAAAACACTTTCTGATGACCTGCAAGCAATACCCTGCTTTTATAGTTTTTAACTAAAGCAATTTTTGGAGACTTTGAATGTTATCACTATTTATTCCACCCATAAACACTCCTACAGATTCAAACAGTAATAGGCACTTAGCACAAGTTCCATGTTTGCAATTGTTGTGAAATGCCTCAAAGACTTTATAATTATGATGTCATGAGCATCATTATGCGACAGTCAGTAATTAGGCTAGCTTGTGTGTGGTCATTAAAGGAAGCCTGGATGTTTTATTATTTTGTTAGATTTAATATATTGTAAAATGTTCATTTTATTTAACTGCTAGAAGAGACAGAGAGAGAGAGAGAGAGAGAGAGAGAGAGAGAGAGAGAGAGAGAGAGAGAGAGAGAGCGCGTTTGCAATAGAGCAAGTAAAATTTCTATATCTACATACACATATAAATTACAATAAACACAAGTAATAAAATGAGTATATTCTGAAATAACCAAACGTTAAATGTTTGATGGGAGAAAAAAAAAAAATCTCATGCAATGCCCAGTATTTAAATGTCTGTTGAATACAGCTTATTTTCTTTTGCAAAAAAATAATAGTTTCATTTCTGTTACTTGGTTTTCTAGAATGGACATTGTGCAGACAAAGGCGGTAAATCAGGACAAATTTGCAACAATATCTGTTCCGGTGCCCTCATTCAGTGCATTACAATGCGAGTACAGCAGGAGGTTAATCAGGCAATTGAAGACTTAAATGAGTGTATGAGACCATTCATATAAGCTGTCTGCTTGCCCTGTATGTAACTTCACTTGGGTACAGATCTTGAGCGAGAATTTGACCTCCGGCAGCTTTCTTTGTTCGTTATAGAACATTTTAAATTAGTTCTGCTGCACTTACGTTAACCCACACTTACAAGCATTTCACTCCACCCTGTGTACAGTCTGCCTTTTCTGCTCATCGTCCCTTATGTCCAACATGCTGTGCTTTTACCTGTCGTTGTGATGCATCGCTAGCGAGCGTGACCGTGAGCAGGGTGTGTTTAAGGCCCCTCATGTACGCTGATGTGTGGGCCCCCATCCTGAAGGGGACCGCAACACAGACACCTCATGCCTAGGCTAAGTTCTCCCACAACCTGTCTTACTGTGCACATATCCACAAGTCCAGATTCAAAAGGCTGCTTTTAGACCTTGTGACAAATTTTACCCCCTTTTTTTTTTTTCTTTAATTAGTTATCAACCGCAATAGGCCATTTTCATAACACTTTAAAAAATGCACACACACACACACACACACACACACACACGCGCACACACGCACGCGCACGCACGCACACTATATTTAGGTCATTCACATTAAAATGGAATTACTTTTTAAAATACGCATTTAAAATCATTATGAATCATCTGTGATATTGACATTAGTGCAATATAAAGGTCAATAATTAAATTAAATTTGACTAAACTTTACAAAATATCTCACAGTTTAAATGGGAGCATTTAGAAATATTGTTCTGTCAAATAACATGTACAAAGTAATTTTTTGTTATGAAGGAGACTCAACTAACGTCATACCAACATAAGTTGTTTCCTGTAATCTGTATTTTTAAAGTCTTGTAATCGCACTAGGTAGTATTTATTTTTCCTGTCTGTAGGTCACTTTGAAATCAAAGAATTGCCCAACAGTGCAGAGCTGTCATTTTAAAACCTATTCAGTGCATGTAAACAAAATACCAATTTCAGCTTTGCCATGAACAACGCTTCCTTACTAATTAGAACAGATAGCTCTGTAAACGTTAAAAGTGTGTCATACACAATTGATCTAACTTGGTTATTTATTGCAGTGATTTAAAGCGTCACTCAACCAGGATATTAGTGGAATAGTGCCACTCCAAATTATAACTAACTATGAAGGCAAAGTACTTACAAACAATTACCTTCATCTCCATACAGTCTTTGGCAAAGTCAGTCAAGCTTGACACATACTGATTTTTATTGGTATTGGTCTGTTGTTCTTCATGGAGAAGTTGTCATTACAGATTTAGCACAGCAGAATACACTTCTAACATGGCCTGAGTGCACACTCATTTGCCAGTTTGGTAGCAGATAATTTACATTCCACAAAAAAGCATTGCCATTATTTACCATTTTTTGTGATATGCAAGTGTAATTATGCAGAACATCTAACATCTTGTGTACTGTACAGTGTATTTATGAAAATTGTGACTTCTTTCAATTTCAAACAAACAAAGAATGATATTGATAACAGTTTTCTAGCATAATGAAAAAAAGTATATTGTGACAATTTTTTTACAGTTATTGCCCTGAACATGTGTGACTTTCCATAGGAATGGATATAATTACTTTATGGTAGTTTTCTCACATTTATTTCAAGCAAAGCTATCATGGCCTTCATAAAAACTCAGTTTTTACTGGTCACAAAATATTTTCATAGCAAATTGTTTATGTAAATTAATTTTACTATTTCTACCAAAAACAAGTCTCTTTCCTAACTTGAGAAGTTCTCTAGTAGCTATATGACAAACACTGGTACCAAATGTAGACTAAACTTACAATGTTAATAAATGTAGAAAATTATTTAAGTTTCCTGTAACAAGGATCACATTCATAAAGAACAAGATTTCCTATCTTCAACCAACAGCTCCTTACAAGAACTAATTTCATTACTCCACTATATCACTTGTGTCTCTCCAGTACCCTGGAAAAATAGCAAAGGTGACATTGAAACCTCATGAAAAAGAAATGCTAATCTCCAAATTGTGCTTTTCAGTCACACAACACTAAAATTAATGACTGTAGTAATACTGGGTGAAATTGACTTGATTGGTAATACGGACAAATCCTGAGAAGATTACATGATTAGCATACATAATGCACTCCCTTGTGCAAACTAAATTTGCATTTCTATAGTTTTAGGATTGAAATAAGAATTAATACAACCAAATGTTTTCTTTCTGACTTAAATTATTTATTTTGTCTGATGTAAACATGACTGTCAAATCTAGTTGCTTGCATTCTGTTGAGCTGGATATAAGAAATGTAAAATAAACATATGGAAGTTTTAGTATCAGGCCCTTTTCATTTATTGTCACTGTCGGTAGCTGAAACCTTCTAAGTAAATGGGCTATTTCACTTAAAGTAGGCCACTTTATGGGATATGAGACTGGGAACACTTTAGTGATAACACTAACCAGAGTATTAAACTCAGTGTGTATACTTTGTGTTGCCAGAAATAATTTAAACATGTACTGATAATGCAAGTGCTGTACTTTGACCATTAGCCCACCTTTAAAACAGAGCTGGACTGGAAAAAAAATAAAAAAATAAAAATCAACCCTGGCATTTTTGGTCCAGGTGGCCTACTACTACAATCCAGAATCATCATTCATCATCAGTCATCATCAACAACTTGTATCAGCCCCAAAGTGCGTCGGTCCATTGAGAAAATGCCCAGTATACCAGATTACCAATCCTGCCCTGAAATGGTTAGTAGAGCCTGATGGCTGTCCTCAGCAAAGTTCAGCCAGTTGCTCTGGCATTTGACAGAATGTCCTGATTACCAGTCTACCTATGCTTTGAACAAATTTATATAATCTATGAAGAACAGCAAAAAATAACTGACAAAGTTTATTATACACAGTATTAAGATTAATGACAGACTTAAACAATGTTTAGAAAATGTAACCATATTGTGATAAAAGCACAGTAAATTACAGTGATAGAAGGTAAGGGCAGATGAGACAAGTGTTAAATGCGATGTGAATTGCTCAGTGGTTCATTAATGGAAAGTTTGAGGGACCGTCTGACAGCTCTGCCGTTGTCATTTGTCCTCTGTTGATTGGCATGATGACTTAAGCCACTGTTCAGGTAGTTTTTATTCACATTGTTTTCACAATAAATTATGTGCTAATTCAGATAAATCTTTTAGCCATTTGCTGAACCAATACGCTTAACTTTTATCATGTGCAAGTCAAAACCATTACTAGCTTCAAATATGTATTTATGTACAAAAGTGTCAAAATACTTTTAGTAATGCTTATTGAATAAGCTGGCAATGTAACATAAAGACAACATATTTTCCAAATTACGCAAAAGAATCTAAATGCAAAAGGTAATCAGTCCTGAAATCATTATCGCTCTAAAGACCGATCAGTCCAAACAACGTTCTTATTATTATTATTTTTTTTTAATTTATTTTTTTTACATTCAATTCAAAAAGCTCAAATTGCTTCCACATTTAAAGGGCGGAAGCAAGTAACACAGTGACACTTTAACAAAAGTCCCATAGTGCCGGTCTTCACCAGGCTCAATGTCAGTGCATACAGGCTCCTACAGAACGTGCTTGTATAATGTGAGAGAAGGTTTCTGCCAGTTTATTTCATAGCTGCTTTTCTTCAGTTACTGTTCATATTTTTTTCATTCATAGCTTTGGAAAATGCTGAGCAAAATGCATTTCCGATCAGTGCTAAAGTAATATTGCTAATTTATGCAGAGGTGATGCTGATTCACACAGAAAAATTGAAGGCAGGCAGAACTGTTACATTTATTGTTCTTGTGTGCATTAAAGCAGTTTTTTAATTACTGCTTTCAAAGACTTTACTACTGTAAGGTTTTTGTGTGACCGTTTTATGTGAGTCATTATCTTTATAAGGCTAAATGAGTGTTATTTAATTACGTAAGTGTTCTGCCAGAATATCAAAACCAGTCTAGAGCTGCACAGAGACCCACATCACTAACATGTCGTAATGTGGAAAGGAGACCTAATCTACTTTAACATTAACATATTATATATAGATATTTTGTGTAAGGGGGGTGCTTCTCTTCTGAGCATTATCAACGCTAGAGAAGCCTAAATTGGACCTAGAAGAATATGACAGAAAACAAAAGTCATACATTTGGATTATAAGAGTGATGAGAACGTAAGACGCAATTAAAACTAAGCTATGCTTGCACAGGAAAGCAGCTCAGTGCAAACGAGATGCATCCCACATCCAATTCTCTCTACAAAATACTTGGACCTGCCTACTGGTAATTTACTCGCCGGTAACTCATGAAATGGTCTCAAATAAATTCCCTTGAACATTTTTCTACTTGACTGTCTGAAGGTTTAATGCCATTCCATAAAAACACTTGATGTGCTTACCCTATTACACTTGCACCCTACAGTATATAACTAATGTGGAAAAGAGAAAATGGCAATAGATTTTCTTTGCAAGTTCGTTCCTTTGCAGCAAGTTAAGAAAAAAGGGGCTTACATAGCATTTTTAGTTTACATGAACTATAGGTCTTACCAAGGACGTTATCTTTCACTTCTTGGAAATGTAAGAATTAAGGCCCTCTTTATGACTTGAAATCACAACATTCTGGTGTTAAGCTCCTAGTCAATCTATATTGCAACTTGCCGTTAGCCTTGTGTGTACGTTATTGGCAATGGATCTGGCTTCATTTGAAAACATGGATCATGAAAAACTATTTATGACGTTACACAGCCTTCACACCAGTTCCTTCAAAACAATTAAAGTGTGCAATGATTTAAAATAATTTCAGCATTAAATTTTATTTTTTTGCAATTAAATATTTATATTCCCACCTCTCTCCCCCAAACCCAACCATGGCCTTGGCATAAAAAAAATGAACTTATTTATTCATTGTTTTGCATCAAAGGTTCTGTTTAAATTTCAAGCACTGCACACATATAAAATGGAATAGGAGTAACATAACAAAAGTTCTGAAGTTATTTTTGCCTCTTCATATGAAGCAGTTCAGCCTGTGCATCCCGTGACTGCCAGGGCTTGGCTGTAACAGTTGAGTTTGTGCACAAGGGAAAAACACTGTGTCAGTATCTTGGTTTTCTGTCACCCATTCTAGATAATTTCTCCTTTCCAGCTGACTGCAGTTGCTTCACCCTTTTGGATCACACCCCTTTCACCACTCAGGCAGGCTGCATACAAGAAAATTGCTCTACCTCTTTTCATGGCTCTGCTTTTCTGGACGGTAAGTGCTATTTAGCCACTGACTTCTACCGTGAGGAGACTCCTGCAAAATAAAAACCAAATAGGCCTGCCTTGGGAGGCTGAAGATGTGACTCAATCCTACTCGGGCCTTCTGCCGGCACAACGATGGTATGTATGCAGGTATCGTGTTCTGCTACCCTCCTACAGAGAGCTTGGACAAGCCCCTGCTGGTTTCCAGGCAGATCCAGGTCTCCTTTCTCCTGAATTCTTTTCTGTTGTTATCTCATACTGGAACTGGAAAATGGTGACATCTGGAAAGTTTCTGGTGGGAAGTCAGGAGAGGATCCCTGAGCTGTCGTTCTCAGGGCATGAAGCTGACATCAAAGGGCCGAGAAGAACAAGCCTCCTACCCTAATCAGAAGGGGGGAGGGGGTTGAGTCACCCCCATAAAAATGGCTTTGCCGTTATGGCAGGTGGATAGTATCTGCTGTTCACCCCAGAGACTGCTAATGACACTTCATTTAATGGAAGAGCAATGCACTATGAAGAATCATGCAGTGCTTATGAGATGTTTGGGAGTTTTTCCATTTTAATTATCTTTCAATAAGAACACCGGTTTAGATTCAGTGTCTGAAAATGTGTATATATCCACACACGCACACACAAACACACTCCATTTCACTACATCATTACACTATATCAATTACGTGTGGCAGACAACATTTTGTGTATTCCTATATATTCCTGTACGTTAGTAGAATAAGAATCTTGAAATAAATGTATTCCAAGTAATTTATGTAAGTAAAGATTGAATGAAAAATACATCAGCTCCATGTTGAAGTAATACAAGCATATATGCAAGTCAAAGATACAACAGAAACATTTTTCCTGGATATGAGCACACAGTTTGTTAATGGGTAGTACACCTACTAATCCTGTAGAACTCACTAAACAATGTGGAACAAAGTGATTCACTGAAAGAGGCAGATGTCTGACATGAGAACTGTGACATTTCTCCACAGTGGGGAAGACCAGCAGAACTCTGCCTGGTGTCACATATGCCGCACTTTCAGGTTGAACACCGTGAAGGACCTGTCCTGAGAGCTGTATCGGTTCCTCACTACATCCAAAGTTATCAGAGGGGCTTGATCCTTCAGGGGAACACGGGGCCGCTTTCCCAAGTTTTTTGCGAAGTGCATGCTTTCTCCTGTGCAGTGTGGGCCAGTGGGGAGGAAGAGAAAAACTAAAGCATCTTATGTCAACACAGCCCAGCGACAGGAAAGTGCAGATAGATAAGTGGTATTCACATCTGAGGAAGTCTCTGGCAAGGCATCTCAGAACAGGACAGCCCTTCATGTCAATGAAAACATCCTGCTAAACCTTAGATAGCATCATACCATACATCAGTTCCACCACCCCTTCACATCTTGGCTGAATGTTTTAAAACTGCTATTTGTTGGTGGTGAAACATTTAAAGGAGAAGGTTGAGATTAGGGTCTCGTTTTAAGATTGAAGGAGAGCTGAGTCGGAAGGCCGCAACACCTGGATACAGTGGTCTCCAAGTGCACAGCAAAGCTGTAATTAGGCTTCTCTCTTATTAAAGCACTTCCTCAGAGCTGACCTGTTGTCTACAGCGCTGCAATTACAGCCACACAGTCACGCTGCCTGATTTCCCTGCAGCCCGCTGTCTCCTGTTTAACTACAAATGTGAAATTTGTTTGGATTACAAAAATTATTTAAAAAAATAAAAATAATCTCTTGCATTGCTGAAGAGTCATTGTTTTCATCTTGGAAACTGTGGGTGGTTGTAAATTGGATGCATGTCAGCACACGAGATGTCCCTCCAGCATAAATGTGAGATTACAATTAAAACTGGATTTCAACCATTACGTGTGGAACACTCCACATATCACTATACTAAAGGAAGGACCTGCGGTTGAAAGAGACATTATCCAACCTTTACACATGGCAATATCCAAGCATTCTGGTTGTTCTTGTGCTCAGACTTGGGATGGGAAATAACAGTATGCAACAGCTTGTATACATTAGAAGTGCCATGGCTTTTTCTTTACAATTGAATTCTTTTGTACAAATTGCATGCACTAAGCAATCTCTCTGTCCAACGCTGCAGCAAAGTCAATGGGACACTTTACTTCTTAGGGATGTATATGTGGTACTGCTTAAACAAAGGGTACGTGCTTTATAAAGTTAAATTTAAAAGCCTCATATTAACAGCAAGTTGCTCAAATGTGTTTGCCATGGGCCTTGTTTAGCTCTACGGATGTGGGACCAGAGGAATTTCATGTTAAAATAGTTTCTTTGTTTTAGTTATGAGTTTTACACAGAACAAAATGACCTAAGGAGGATGTCTTGACAAGTCTTGTTGTAACCATGTGGCAGAGTACTCTAGCCTCTTGGCATGACGTTGACCTTATGGGAAGCTTGCTTTTTGGACAGGGTGGTAGAGAGATGGTCTTCTGTACAACAATGGTGTAATCTATGACCCAACAGAGGTCTGAATAAAAAGTGCCTTGCAGTTTGATAACTCTTGTAACTACCCACACTCTACCGTCTTTCAAGAGCAGATTCAGAGAATAACATTTGCAGTTCGCAAAGTGATTGGAGCATCAGTGTAGGCGGACTATTTTCTTACATTATTTTAATAGCAATAGCTTAAATGTCTTTTTATGAGTAACACTCAAAGTATGTTATATGATTGATTCACTTGTGCAATATTGGAAACTTGATTTGAATTTAAAATGCATATTGATTTATTCGGGGTTACGGAGCACTTGAAATGTTGAGGATGTAAGTGGAAATTTTCTGCATTGTATCTGCATTGTATTTTTTTTATTATTATTTTTTTTAAACATAGCAATTAATAAGGTTTAGTAATGGAATTCTTTTGTGTGTTTGTCAGTGTAAATGCCAAATAAAATCCCAAATGACAGTGGCTCTGTGATGTACAGGGACACACCAAAAAAAAAAAAAAAAAAAAAAACCCTACTCCAAAATCCTTCTTAATTCCACTGTATAATCAATACTTGGCAAAGGATGTTTCCATCCAAAATTCTGCTTTCTGTTCCGTTAATCTCTTAATGCGTATTAGCCATTTCAAAAGCTCCTTACTCTTTTTATGTGGGTGGTATAAATAACACACATTCTAACTAGGTAAGCATTGTGAACTCTCCTTAAGATTGCTACTGATAAGAATCATTTTAACATAAGAATGTGACTAGAAAAGCTAGTTGGTGCACATATCAAAATAATCTTAAACTGAGATCGCTGAACTGAGAATATATGTTGTGCACATTAACAGGCAACATGTGAATTTCACACATTCGCATAAATAGAACAGAATGGTCTCTTTGCTTCCTACATGCATATCTGCTGCTTCAAAGATTGCATACTGTTGCAGGTTTTGCATGTGAGAAAGCTGCCTTGCTTTCAAGCATATGCTAACATATTGCAATTCATATTGGCTTTATTTTTTCTGATGACAGTTCAAAACAAAAACATACTCCGAAATCATAGTGTTTAAATGATGGAAATTTCACTGATTATACATTAAACATTTCCCTTTAATACTATTCCAAATCAAGATTTAATATGTCTGTCTGAAATTAGTTTTTCCCCCACTATAAACAATATGCACACGTTTAAACATTTCATTACAAAACATATATTACAATTCATTATCTAATGAATTGATGAAAGGCACATGTCATATTACCATATGTATATACACACCATGTATGTATATGCATATATGTATATACCATAATACCGTCATATTACCATTAGCAGAGCTGGTCATGCCCTCATTTCCCTTTAAACTTGTGTAAAATGTCCTGATCGTAATCTTCCTAATATTGGTGACATTCAGGACGGCACGCACACGAATGAACACAATCACATCCCGCTCGACAGGTTGTAGGAGGAGTGTTTCCACGGTTCGTGCCAGGTTGGATACCTTTTGTGATTTAACTTATTTTGGTAGGCAGCCAAAGCAACGAGTACCTAATCCAAATTTGCAAGCAGATGTCTGAGAAGTATTAGTTGCAAACTACCCTGGAAAGCGTAACAGGTACACGTCCTTCACAGAGCAATACAATCCACACGTGCTGAATGGTACAAATGTATGACTTCACACGTCAATGTGTGGTAACTTAATGACTAATGTAGTTCAAAGAATATATCTTCCACGATACCCTCATTTATTTTTGACATTCCTTGTAATCTTATTTCAATATAGTACTAGTAGTAGTAGTTTTAGTTGTTGCCCAGAGGCCTGTATCCTGATTGGCTGAGGCTTTGTTCTTATGTTTGTATGAGACCAGCAGATCCACGTAGTCATGACACCCTGCCTCTAGCTGGACTGTGATGCCACCACAGTTTAATGAAAGCCGTCTTTCATTATGAGCCACCTTTCTCACACGTACATTCTCGCTCGTCTTTTACTGTGAACCATTAACAGCACACGTCATTAAACTCAGTAGGCTTCTCCAAGTCCATGTACTGACAAATGTGTCTTACTCTCTCCTTAGAAATGGGTGAATACCAGCAGCCTAATTGTATGCTGCACTTTTACCCACAACTTCCCAATTCAAACTTTGAAAGACTTCTAAACCCAATATGCAGACACCCGACTCAACAACCATTTCAGCATTTTACTATAATGCACTTTTTATATCATGCTCAGATTGTGCACTGGTCATACATTCTTTGAATGCATTTTCCTTCAGCCTTGCTCATGACCACATCTTGTAAAGTCTGGCACATCTTATGCGCTTGAATTTAAATTTCTTATTTTTAGAAGTTGCATGGCACTTGGAGTCCTTCCAGCAAGGTCCAAGGACTAATTTTCAGATTCCCCTATACTGACTTTTTTTCCCCCTTTTCAATTCCCACTGTGCAAATATGACTGTATCCCTTTGTGTGTGTGTGTGTGTGTGTGTGTGTGTGTGTGTGTGTGTGTGTGTGTGTGTGTGTTTTAGGAAAGTGCCCTATACAAAAAAAAAAAAAACAACAAAATCAATAAAATGAATTAGTCTTCATTTTCGGCAATATTATAAATTACTTCAGCATTTTCATGCATCCTTTAGATAACATGTTGATGATTAAAAGCCATTTCCCCGTAGAGTACTGTACGTTTTCAAATACAGCTACCACTGATGTCAGGCAGTGTCAGACATACATAAAACAGATGCGTCTCCATTACAAATGCGCTGGAAACACAGAATTCACTCAATTTTTTTTTCAGCTACTAGAAGGACAGATCTTTGTTTATGTGCTTCAGTGTACACGATGCATCACAAAGAGTTGGCAATCTGCATATAGACAGACTGAAGGTAAAAATAAATAAAAATACTAAAAAAGATATTTCTGAAGGCATTCAACAGACTAACGTGCGTCGTTTCAAAGAGCTTTTCACAGCGAATGACTCAAGTGCGCTGCCAAAATCATCAGCGCTCGTGTGAGCTCGGCGTAAACCATCAGACACGCTATAGAGCAGATTGCAAAACTTCCATTTGGCAGGGCAGAGAAAGTGAGTTGCATCCCCAAGAGAAAATAACAGTAAACACGCACAAGCGCAAAAGTGTGCCGATGGCCATCAACAGGAACGCAAGATGTTCGTGCGCTGTAAACACACACACACACACACACACACACACATCCAGCTTTACGTGGGTACGAATGTAAACAAATATCTACGTATTTTATATCAATAATTATTTGTATGGTACACTTAATAAAAGTCATCTGAGAAGCTGTAAACGTTTCAGTCCAACTTTCCACAGAAGATCGGTAGCTCAGGTTTCTGACCCACCTACTGATCTGTGTACTAAGGTGTGGCGAGAACTTTTTGTGGCCAGTTAACCATTGTTAACTGGTAACACTCAGACGAGTCGCTTCAATCTGTGAAGTGATCTCCGAATATGCTGAAAAATATATAAGCGCTCTATAGGATACCAGCATCACACAAACTGCATAGCGTGGACCGTATGCATTTTCTGAAAAACTCCCTAAAGTTTACTCTGTGTTACCCCCGGACGAAATGAGGACTGCTGGTGTAATGGGTGGTTTGAGCATTTCAACTTCTGGCTGCTTATACGTATTGATCGTTTGTTTGATGCAACACGCTTTGTCACAGCTGGGTAAGTTTAATAAACTTAAGGCGTGTTGTGTACAGTACGGTATCTGAATATAAAGTTTAATACAATGCATTATTTAGCATTTAGAGACAAATGCTTACTTTTTTCAAGCCCATTTTTTTTTTTTTACAGTAAAGTGATTCATAGTACTTTAATGTCAAAATGTTCTGCAGATACGGTTCATGCATTACTATTTTTTTCGTTAATGCAGTAAAACTAATCGGGTTATTTAGTATTAATTTTTCATTCAGAATACATTTGCGCTATGATCAAGTTACCGAATAAGCGTTGAGATCTGATACAGTTGTCTTAAGGGTAATGTTGACATTGAAAAGTGGGGTAAACCTCAAAAGGAACAAACAGCTGTGCATAACATCTGGAAAACATAAAACAAAACAGACTTCTGTTGTACCCCTCTGCATTATCCTTCTAAATACAAAACAATTAACATCCAAACCTGTAAGGAGTTTAAGTTTCATACACAAGTGTTTTGCACTGCAAACACTAGCGATATAGTCCAAAGCAATGTACAGTATAAAGGGCTAAAGTTTGGTGTTGGGTAGGTCATACAACTTCATAAGATGACAATGGTTGTGTACCTCCTCTGGTTTGTACATCCCGGACAGTACAAACACACAATATACTACGCAAAACCTATGTAAAATAAAATATCGTTTGGTACTGAATTATATTTTATACTAAGTCACAGGGAACTGCATGCTGTATTACAGCATATTTCATGACAAAGATTGACAGTACATGCATTAATACCCATGCCTATTTAAGCAATGAGTTATACAAGGAAGAATGCTGAAAGTAAGTTAAACATAATTTTGCGTTTCATCGAGCGAAAAGGAAATTTGCTAGTGAAGCAGAAACATCTAAACATAAGCATTTTCATCCTAAACATTACATCACATAACAATAACAGACATACAGTAACCAGAATTAACAAAAAATAATTTTGAATCAAAAATCTTCATTATAGCTCAGTATATAGTGACAAAAATTAAATTCTAAAAAGCAAATTTGACATTTTTTCAATACTGCTCAAATGTATACAAAAATGTGTGTACATAAAAATATATGCTTATGTACATTTTTTAATGCATTCATATGCATACATAATGTACATGTAGTATGTACATTTAAGCAGCCTGATGGCTCAATGGGTAGAACATCAGGCTGGGCTAGGTTCAAATCCCAGGTATGTCCTTGAGCAAGACACCCAACACTAGCTCCCCAGGCACCACATGTGGCTGGCAGCCCACTGTTCCCCTCTGGGGATGGGTTAAATACAAAGTAATTTCCCTCTGAGATTAATAAAGCACAATTTAAAAATGGCTGTACAGTTACATCTGTACACCATATAGAAAATGATTATAATCAAGTAACACTCTTTACTACAAATTAATCTGAAATATAAAAATCAACAAGTCCATTCACTGAATTAAAGACAAAATTCTGTGCAAAAGGAAAGTATAGCTCATTAGCCTCTCAGTGAAGAATCTAATGAATAAAGAAGTTTCTTTAGCCAGTATAGTTGGTTGAAATGTTTTGTTATAAATCAGTGTTCGCATTTCTCTGGAGACTTTTCTCTATCTTCATATCAATAATTATCTTATGTGCTGAATATGGAGAGAAAGTGATACTAGTTGACACTGCATTAAGTGTGGTTTTCATAAGGTTGTGTTTTATTTTAACGGGAGAGATAGAGTTAGATCTTCATATGCATGTATTGCATATTTGTTAAATGCTTAAATGAAATTTTTTGTAGCCCTTAGAAAGAACTCTTGGATATCTTAATTCATCAAGCCTTGTAAAGAATAATGTCTCAGCCTGAGAAGTACTTAAACTAGTAATGAGTATATTATAAAGGTCTTTTTTAAAGATAAGTAAACTTGAATAAAAAGCAGCACAGAAAGGCCACAGTTATACCCCTTTGGCCACTAGAGGTTTTCTTAATATTTCCACCATTCCAATGGCATATTTGAATGAATTACATTGGCCTGATATGGAGAAGAGCCACACTCTATTCTTGCCTAATGCAACATTTCGTCCAGGTACAGGACATGGGCTAAGGGCTGGCTTATACTCAACACATGCACGTCCATAAACGCATGGCTGCCACTGATTTTACGCATCGTCAGCACAATATGCACCGAGTAAATGTGATGCGAGTTGCAAAACCAGCAAAAACCATGAGGACGGTACTGCCAACTTTGGGTGTGATGTCACATCAAGTGAAGTATAAACCAGTCCAAAGGTATAATTGTCACAGAAGGGCAGTGTCTGGGTATAATGACAGCTGCAGAACCAAAAAGTATATTCTATAAGTCCCCCCCACTTTTTAATGACTATTCAAATTGCAGAAAAAAAAAAGTATATAATTGCTAAAGTGGGAAAACTGAGACAAAAATTGTCTTGGCAGATCCAAAAGTAGTAAACAATGGTGAAAAAACATTGCTAAATCCTAAAAAGCAACAAAAAAGCATCTTCAGAAAAAAAAAAAGGGTATTTTTCAAAGAAAGATACAAAACCAGAAATCTGAAAGAGGACCGCAAAAGATTGCTACAATGCATGAAAAGAAAAAGAAAAGAAGAAAAAAAAAATTTAGAATACAAGCACAGTGACTCAACAAGAGAAGAATCTTATGGCACAAGTTAAATAGGAAAACATTAATTGGAGGCAGGTGCCAATGATTTCGTTGATTGGTGTCATGCGACAACAGTGTTCAGCACCTTCCCTGCATCAAACTGCAGCCAAATATCATTTGTACTCCAACGTGCTCTCCAGAACCCAGAGGGATCCTGAGATCTGGGCAACAGAAGATGGTCATATGTGTCCGCACTTGTTTAAAGTGCGGAGTAGAAAGGTTACCGCAAGATGAACCACCATGGTATCTCAATACAGTCTCAGCCCACAGTAACCTTGCACTAATGTCACACGCTTTTCAAGGAACCTGTTCAACAAAAGTACCTTCCTCGGGAATCTGTGTTTTACCTTCAGGATCACGTCCGGGACTTGATCCAACAATAATTTGGTCACTTTACCACCTGATGTCCAGTGTTGTATTACTGATTTTCCTTTGAGTGTTTTCAGTTTGAAGGGTGGTCAAGAGCTTTGTGGCAGCTGTTGGGGGTTGCCTCAGGAGTGTTGTTAAAACAGGTCGGCTGTCCCAATGAATAGTGCCACAGTAACATATGGATTGTCTGAAAATGCACTGTGTGCCTTCTGTATATAAGAAATTATTAACAGTTTTGCTGTTTTTTTTTCTGCTGCTGTTGGAAAATTGAAAACTTTGAATACCAGTGAATCCAGTTCAAGTTCACCAAAAAAAAATATAAAGATTTTTCTTTGTCTTCATAGTTTCTCTCCTTTGTTAAGAACAAAAAATTGTTTTCATTTAAAGATGCGTTTTTGGAATGTGATGGGTACCTATAGCACCTTTCACAATGCGAAAATTCTAATTAAGAAGGGAAGTTGGTCAAACAGCCGCAGGAGTGATTTGTGTAATTTAAGTCACAAATTTTGGGCTTTTTTCGACGTTATGAATTTTAGTTGTGGAGTGTTTGACTGCTCTTGTGTTAATTGTGCTGAGGCCTGGGAAAGAATGTGGGAACACTTCCATGTGTTTGTGTGTGAACATCTGGCTCTGGCTGAACACTGTTCTGAAAGTGGTCATGATTTAATAAACGAGTGTCACAGAGTTACATCAGAAAAGTGACGAAAACAGAGCGCACCCAAACAATTTCAAGTGATGATAGAGTTTAAATTTGGCACACGGCAAGCCAGAAAATGGAAAGCAAAATCCCTGGTCTTAAAGAAACGGTCAGTGAAACTGTACACAAAGAGCACAATGGAAAACGTTGGATTTTTATATGCTCGGTTTGTTTTTAAAAATTTTCAGCAATGAGATGTTTATAAGGAAATTTCGTATTGGACTCTCTTGTTTGGGGTCTTGTATATGAACATGGTATTTTTATTTTAAATATATGTATCTGTTTGTTCCCACACTAAAGTTGTGTTAATGCGTAATCTTGAACTATTGAATTTTCAAATGATTTTTTTTTTTCAGTAGCAGCTGAGGTCCCAGTTTGAGGCAGAATGTTTTTTAGGTCTTCTAAGTTCAAAGTGTTCCACAGATGGCCCAGGCCGAATACGTAGGCAGACTTTATCTGTTGTGTGACGACACTGTTTCTTCACATCCTCTCTACTTGCTTCCAGAAAGGGATTTATTGTCATGAATAAACAGAAGAACATATTGTAAGTGCTGCAGTTGTTAAGCACCTGGGTTGGCTGGAAGATTTCTCAAGTTCATAAGGCAAGCAGGTTTCATGCTTCTGACAGTGCCATGTAGCTGACTAGGTTTGAGTTTTCGAGAAATTGGGCTAAGAGAGGTAGTTACTAAAGCAGACTGTGTCTGGTTTTGTCAGCATGCAGACTTGATCTTACTGGTGGAGAAGTGAGCCTGTCAGAGCACAAAGTCTGCAGTGCTCACAGGTACATCAGACCGCAGTGGCATAAAGCCATTGAGGCCCACTGGGGGATGTTCCTGAGGCCCATGAAAGATGTTGGGCCTCAGCCCTGCCCCTGATCCTGTCCACCCACGAGGTGACACATCAGCCCGGGCCTTGGGAATTTGTGTTATGGGACGACAGCCACCGTTGTTCCTTTTCAGGGCCGGCCGACTGTCAGTCTGCTTTTTATTTACAGTACACAAGGCCTGTCTCTGTAATAGCTGAGGGATTTCTACTGTTTATGTTATCTCCCCAGAAGTCTCCTAATTTCCCACCCACTCTGAGCTGAAGACGATTACTGTGACGTTAAGCCATTTTTTATGAGAGATTATCCACTTGCATTAAGAGCACTAAGATATTTAAAGCTGCTTCAGCTACTGCTGTTTGTATTCTGTTTTTCTTTTTCTTTTTTTTTTTTTGAAGAACTTAATGTTTTAAACTATAGTGAGACTCCATCTTGAAAGGGAAGGAAGAAACTCATTCCTTAATGATTTTGATGATATATGGAGGGTGAACTAATAATGTTTGATTTGCCTCATGCAATTGCATCCTGTCCTTTGTAGGTGAAAGGAAGCTCGTGCATGCTAGGTCATGCATATCCGATACCCCACTGCATAGCAGCAGAGCCTAAGGGAGTGTGGTATGTGCATGTGGGCTAATGAGATCCACTGCCCGAGTTCCCCAATGAGCTTTTGTTGGAGTACTCCTCAGCAAACAAATTAAATGGGCAATTTAACTGGTTTTCCCATCAGGGAAGCTGGTTCATTTCTCTCTAGGTGGAAGACATGGCTGTTTAGATGACCTCTGACCCTGCTTTTCTGAGTAATGGGATGGCTCAGCTATCCACAGTGCACACCGAGTCAAAGGTTATTTAAATAAGCCACCCACTATCTTGTGTCTGGCATGTGGATATGCTCAACACATAACTTAAAAAAAATAAATGTTTTCAGCCATACTTGTTCATTATATTTTTCATGACCTGGGTGTCTGATTGGACAGAGTTTTGTGGTAGCAGACAGGTAAGTGAAATCCATACTTAGATGTCTCTCCTGGCACTTGTCTCAGAATGTATAATTCAGAAAACATTACAGCGAGCCAGTGGACCGAGAACATAGGCAAGTCTTCCTCATTTTTGCTTTATATTCTGTTAAAAAATTGGCTTAAATGTTTCGGTTTAAGTTACACCAGTTCCAAGCTGCTAAAGAGCACTTGAAAATGTTATTGCTTGAACCGTAGATACATGTAGGCCCTTTGTGTAGTATGTACAGGCTTTGTATTATTTGCGTTTTGGAAACGCAGCATGTAAGAGTGTGAATGCATGCATCATACCTTTGGCCAGATAGGTCTTTCGCTGCATGGCAATGGCCTTGATGTTATGAAGACAAATGAGGCTTGTTATATCAGTCAGAGGAAGTATGTGAGTATTTTTGTTCACTCACAGAAGCTATGGTGGTGCTCGAAACTTTGCGCATCCTTTAGAATTTTCGCCATGTCTGCATAAATATGACCTAAAACTTGATCATATTTTCACGCAAGACCTAAAACTTGATAAAGGGAACCCAATTAAATCAGACCAAAACATTGTACTTGTTTGTTTACTGAGGAAAATTCTAACAGGTTCACAAACTGTCAAGCACCAGTCTAAAAAAGATGTGTGGTGTGGTTCGAGTGTGTGCAGTCAGGGTTGTGGGGTGAGGTTTTCTGCACGTACGTTGTGCTTGTAATATTGAGTGGATTTGCTAGAATTTTCTGTGTGGATATTGTCTTTATTTTTGCTGTTCCTGTGGATTGCATCTCCACTGGCGTTCCTTGTAGTGAATGAAATATGGTGAGCTGAATTACATTAAAGGAAGTACTGTTGCATCTTGGGGTATTCTAAATGCAGTGTCCATACAAAAAGTGGTATCTAGAAATAACCTTCAGCAGCCTTTCTGACAAGCATCACAAATACGTGCCAAATTGGTATGATGACAGACCTTGTTCTCTGCCATAGTTAACAATGCAAATAGCTGCAGGTACAAGACCTGTGACCCATTTCAGGTCAGATAAGGAGAGGGAAATATTTTGCCAAGGATCTGACAGAGAAAATGA
>JABJVR010048426.1:0-14020 GCA_025773905.1 Chitala chitala
CTCTGGGATGGGCTCCAGGTTTCCCTGTGACCCTCACCAGGAATAAGCAGTTAAGATAATGGATGGATGGATGTTTTTAAGCACTATTTAAACTGAAGACTTTAGTAATGTAATTTTAGCAGCATATATAAAGAGAAAACAGAACAAGTACTAGTAACAGCAAAATAGCATCACAAATCTGCCTTTACTTTGGGTAGGCTTATGATTATCCTTTGTACATAATTTACCTCAAAATTACCACTTCACCCTCCAGGTTGAAAACTCAAAAAACAGCATTGTAACTATGCTTAGGAATAGCTTTATCTTACATAATCAGTCTGAGTCCATGTGTTCTTTCATATCTGAACACTAAAGGTGTCTGATAATGCATGATGTACATTTCAGGAAATATTTAGTTTTAATTATTGGAAAAGGAACTCTGTGAGAAACATTACATGCTGATTTTTGGTATGAAAGGGTTAACAGATCTATGGGCAGAATGTCTTCAGAGCCTTATATGGTTTTCCACAGGTTTCCCAACAAAGGCAGTGCCATGGCAATAATACAATGGTGTAATTTCCAGAAAGTATCGTCAGGCAATAAACTGTCACTGCTTCACAATGTGGATGTGTAAAAAAGGGGTGTTCTATCATAGAGCAGTTTACTGTGCAGCATTTCTAATCACTGTGATGGTGAGTGTGAGAAAGGCTATAGATTTTGTTGTCAAATTTGTTATACTTCTCTATCATTACCTGTCAAATTTCATAATTTTGTCTATTTTACATGTCTCTGATGTTACCTTGATTTGAATTCAAATGAGAGCAGTGATGAAATGGGGCTTTCAATGGAAATAGACCTGTCATTGTAAACATCATTCATGCCACTTTAACTTTTCAACAGCCTTAAATTGATCAGCAAGTTCTGTAACTGTTACGCATCAGTTCCTCTGATTCTGACATACTGTATATCTTAGCAGATATGACACAGTAGTTCATAAACCCTTTTCCACTGATTTGTGAAGTGCAGAGAATCTGTACTTTTGTGTGATTTATTTCCCGGGGGATTGAATAGCATCTAGCCAGACCAATTACATTATAATGTTTGTTTCAATAAAGCCCAACACTGCATAAATACACACGGAAATCTCGGTACAAACTCAGCTGACTGTTTTAACGAAGGCATTTGTCTGCTTCTGAGTTTTGATGCCAGTTGCCACGATTCTCATTATTAGCAAGCTCTGCAAAGAGCATCATGGGTGGACGTGATCATTTGGGATACCCTCTGTGTCTTCATGCACTCTCAGCTGCTCAAACTGTTTTATGAGAAAGTGGGATTCAGCCCATAGTGGCTAGGTCACATGGTATAATGGGAGTCAGTGGTAAATATGAACACCTCCCAGCATTACTGCAAATAGCTGTAAGAGGGGACCCATGGAGGATGATGGGTAAACTGGAGGAGAACGTGAGAACTCCCGGTGGTACTGCCCACAGTGCCTCTCCTGCTGGGTTGTGCAGAAGCAGTTACTTCACGTCAACCCAAATCTCCTGACATCCTCTCAGAGGCTAATCTCCCTGGATGCTTTAAAACCGCACTAAAATTAGCACCAGACTAGTCCAGACCAGGCGCTCTTATTTTAATCTGGATAGGCGGTGCCAAGGCTCCCTGATTAGTCCCCGACGCTCAGATCTGGTCAGGGGTCTCCCCGCATCTCCTTTGCCGCCACTGCTTGGCTCGACGCGAAACACGAGCCGCCATTTAAAGAGCAGCAGCCGTGCACAAGCTGCCTTCTCTTCTTGACGTGTTAAAAACCACCACTGGTTTGGGGAAAAGCAGGATCCAAGCGTGATATGAGCATACTGCTCATTTTTGATGTTCTGATCTGTTTTGCATGTGCTCGAGGGTGAGCTAACTGCAGAAACACAGGCTGCCTGTTGACTGCGTGCACTTCCATAGCCCTCTGAAATCATATCAAAGCGATGCAAGTTTTCACATGTGTTGCCATAAGCTTGCATTCAGTGATATTGCCCATTGGGAGTGAGGCCAGAGGAGACTGAGACAGCACCCGTTAAGACATTATAGGGCTGTAATCTGGTCATGCTGTTTTCTGTCTAACTTTCTATTTTGGGGGCGAGTGGAAAAAAAGCTTAAGTGCTCTAATATGAAGAAATGTATTATTAGTGAAATATTACTGGTTGGTTGCTCCTTCTCTATCCACGTGGGGATTATTCTGCATGAGGTCGTTTCTCCTGTGGTGGTGGTATTGTAGGTCTAGATTGAATGCGCAGAGGATTGTGGAGCCATGTCATTTCTGAGGAATGCTGGGTAAGAGCTGAGTGTGCAGGACTCCAGGTCTGCAGTTCTGAGAGCAAGGGGCAGAGCAGCAACTCGACGGCCCGCTGCTCTAGTCACGTGAATGCGCCGGGCGAACGCTGCTTCTCGGCAGCGGGTTGTCCAACGAGAGGCTCTCTCAGGCGTGAAGGAGATGTGATGTCACGAAGTGCTGACTCGGTCTCCGCTCTCCCGCTCCACTAGGGCGTGGTAAAGGGTACTCGCTCGCTCTTCCGTCGTTATTGAGAAGGTGAAGATGTCCCGCTCTGTTGTGCTGCATCTTAAGTCAAAAATTGGATCACATGATATAATTAGGCTGCCCCATTAAATTTAACTATATCCCCTGAACCAGTTTCCTGAAAATCTCGTGTGTTATAAAAAGTAGCATTTTAACTGAAGAACCAGGCAGTAATGTTAATGCTAGGGACCGCTATGTTTTCGTTTGTCGTTGGCTGTTCCACCTTAAAAATGCAGCAGAATGCAGTTTGTCATCAGTGTCCTTTTAAAGGTGCCTTTACCTTGGTTAAACTGGTGTAAATTGAGGATTTCATTTAGATGGTCGAGTTTTAATTATCAAGACTTGTGTTTAGGTGTACAGTGGATAGGAAGGGAAGTCAGTCATAAAACAGTGTGTTAAACTTCACACAAGTAAATATATTAATTGGTAACAATCACAGGGAGAAGTTAGATGTTAACTAATATGTTACAAAATCCATCCTTTTCTAAGGTAGGTAGAGGGAAATTACTTATCACTAATTCATTTTTTTTGCCTGCTCATACGCAACTGTGTGTGCATGTGTGCGTGTGCGTGCGCGTACGTGCGTGCGTGCGTGCGTGTGTGTGTGTGTGTGTGTGTTTATTTTGAGCAATAATAATAATGTTCCTATAAAGAATTAGAAGTGTAAAATTTTAAAGACATCTGTGTATAGTAAATAAAATTTCTCTTCATCTAGTACTTTTTCTTGGTTCCTAATTTTAACGTGTTTTTGCATTGTGTGCATTTGATAGTAAGGGTTTTTCCCTTTGAAGTCAACGTATACAAACTTAAAAAAATTATTGTTTGATAAGCATATATGTTTGTATAATACCTTATTTCTTACCAGATAAAGGTATATATGTATAGGTACGTTTGATTTTACTGTAGCTATTCAAGTCTAGACAAGCCATACAATGGGAGTGTTTTGCTTCTAGGCCTAGAGGCTATGTAGGAACCCTGTGAGAACCTGTGTTGTGCTTTCAGCACTGAATGCTTCATGTTCAGTCATTTCACAATTTCTTGTAATACCTGGAAGTTCAGTCCAGACTTGAATAGATAAATTAGCCCAGTGAACAAAAGCAAAAGAAACGACCTTCCATCAGTCACAGAAGTCAAAGTTACAGTGATCCAAGCGTGTTGCTGTAACGGCCAGGTGTGACGGTCATCTGTTCTGAGTCCGCCACAGGCCGCTCTAACTACAGAAGTTTTATGGTCATTAGTGTTTCTCGATGGACGTTTTTGGTGTTTTGAGAGATGTTGAGTTCAAACGGAAAAAAAAAATCTTTTAAAAATGTGCACACTTTGCACAGGTGGCTGTAGCCAAAGTTGAATCCTCAAGGACAGAGCTTAAGTAACTACTGAACAACCAAGGCACAGAGATCAGCTGTACACTTCCTGAAATCCCCTGCATTCAGTGGCATCCTCTACACATCCATCTCCTTCTTCATAGCTTCTCAGCTACCTTAGTTACCATGAGTCTACTGTAATAATGCGGGTGTGGCTCAGAAGATGTATCACATAGAGCAATTAAGGAGTGCCAATAAAGGATGCTGAGCAGATGTGGCTCCTAGAACATCTGTATGTTACCAAAACCTTAAAGCCACAGCTGGTTAAAGGGGAGGATCACAGCACATCTTTGAAATGCAACAAGAATATGCACAAATTAAATCTTTTTTAATGTCACATGATTAGCAAGTTTAATATACTGTATTTGCATAATTAATTAGTTCATTTTATTTTATACAGTGGATGTTGAAATAACTGGGTGAGGTACACCAGTTCTAGTCTCTTTTTATTGGCATTTAGCACCAACTTGAAAGTTTCTTCATTGGTTCTTGTCCTGGTGGTTGTTGCCCTGATAGCGTGCATGGTACATATATGACTAGCACCATTGCTTCACACCACCAGCTTTAAATAAGGGTTTATGTGTTGCATGTCTAAAATTTACATGTTTTCCCCATGGATTGGACTGTCTAAATTTCCCTTAGTGTGTGTTTAACTTGCAATGGTTTGGCAGCTTGTCCAGGGTGGACCCTGATGCTCAGGATAGGCTGCAAGCTAGACATGACCTTAAAAACTTAAGTGTCTTTACAATGTGTTTTTCAAGGTCATGTGAGACCATGCTGGTTTCTGTTCTTAAGATCCTGTTCTGTAGCACCTCATTGGTTGGTGTTCTGCAATGGTCAGGGTGCAGCTTCCCCCTGAGCCTGATACTGAGGGTCATGTGGGACCAGCCTGCGTTGGCCCTTCAGTACTTACTCCCATGGCTATTCCTAATCTTCACAGGAAAGAAGGCAAGGAGTAAAATGCACATTCAGTAGCAGTCCTGAAGACCCTTGACAAAATTGAGTTCTGTGCAGTCACTGTCAAACAGCTGGAGCGCAAAGAGAGCTGTGACAAGTGCAAGGGGAGGATAGAGCAGGCTCAGAGGTGGAAGTCCACGTGGACATGCCTCGGTGCATGTTACACGCAACACGCCTCGTGGTGACGGGGGATCCTGGGCATTTAGTACCTCCAGGAGTCCAGCAGCACATGGGGTGTTAATGCATGTCACGTGACTGACTCCCACTATCTCAGGATGTGCGTATGTGCAAGAGCGCGTGCGTGTGTGTGTGTGTGTGTGTGTGTGTATGTGCGCGTGTTTGCAGTATACACACTGAGCTTGTCCAGGAACATTATGAAGGTAAATGTTTTCCACATTTTAGTTTAAATCTCACCCATCAGATGCCCTGTCTGGCACCGTTTCCTGCCTTTAATTAGCTTCTTTATGAACCTGCTCGTCACTGTGGTGCTGTTCCCTGCGTATCACGGTCTCGCAGAGACACGCTTGTTTGTCTAACCACAAGTGCCTGATCCAAAAGTGATGATGCGTAACAGGCTTGAACCTAAATTATTATCAGGGCCAGAACATTCAGCAGAACAATGGAGTGCAGCGGTCTGCCTTGTGGGGTGTGAAGCAACAAACAGGCCTCTGGTTAAGGACATGGCCCTGTACCCTGAAGGTGATAACTTAGGAAGAAAGGCCTATCTGTATCTTTAATGAAATGTCCAGCTGTTAGAATGCACCAAAAAATGTATGCTCCTTTTCCAGTGAATTGTGGGCTGAACAACAGGATGAAAAATGAAGTGTGGGAGGGGTTCTCTGTGGAACAGCTGCACAGTTGCAGAGAACAACAGTGGCATCCCTATACATGCCCCACCCACTATGCTCGATTCTGATTGGTGGGAGTGGTAGGCGTCAACTGTGCTCAGGAATGAGTGGCCCATGCCTTCCAGGGGTTTTCTCACCATTGGGCGTTTGCCTTCAAGGCCAACGCCCTAAGTGGCCGTTTGACCTTCAGGACCCTCAACAAATTGTGAGCCTTCACTGACAGTCAGAAACTAGAAGAATTATCTAAATCGTTGCACTCATGACTAATTTTAGTCTCCATGAAAAGAAAATCAGAACTGCAAAAATCTGTTTTTTTTTTTAGAAATACACCTACCACCCAGGCCATATTTTAAAAGTTTCTGCTTTTCACTAGAGAAATGTGAATATTCTACTGTCTGTTTAATTAATGACCCTGCCAACCACTGAAGGTCCTGTCAACGGTTAAACTGGTCTGTACTACATTTCTGATTCTACACAATGGCTTATTGTGTGACATGTTTTTGCAGAAAACAGGTTGCTGCAGCATCATATTTACTTAGCAAATCTGAATTAATATATGGGATAGACACAAGTTCTCCAACAGGCCATAAAGATTCTTGAAGTATGTAGTGTTGAAGTGTGATACCAGGGCAACATCAGAATTTATATTGTAACAAAGAAGCACATTTCTATGTGCACCAAATTCTGTTTTTTTATTATTTACAATAAAAAATGATTCACAAACACTAGGAATTGTAACAGGATGTCTTTTTTTGGATAGTTAATTGAACCAGTTGCCAAAATCCGATTAACTGAAATGCCTGAAATTAAGATTATAAAATGAAAGTGTAATCTCAGTCACCAGTTTTATGATGGAAAGACATAGACATAGACAGAAAGCAAAACAATTTAGGAATCTCAGATGTTTCACAAGATGATCAGCTGATAGAAAACATCGTTTGTTTACGCAGCGGTTTTGATTTTGGTCAATAAACGGAGCACCGGATGTATCGGATGCACGGTGATGTTCCAGCGATCGGGTGAATGACTGATTGCTTATTTGGCAAGTTAGTGCAGCGCGGTGACTGACTAATTTGCTGATTGATGTGTTTGCTGGCTGATGGATGGGCCTGCTCCTACGTAGCTCCTGTCCATCACAAAGCAGCGTTGTAGCAAACCAGCATGCATAAAAGAGAGGGTATGCACAGGTAACTGAGTCCTCTCTCTTCTCCCACCCCTTGGCAGTGCCCTACCAGCAGAGCTCCTTCGGAGGTCGAAGCCCGACGGCCATTTGTTGTTTCCGCTGCGGGGAGGTGTGCAAGGGCGAGGTGGTACGGGTGCAGAACATTCACTTCCACGTCAGGTGCTTCACCTGCCAAGGTAAGTCTCCCGCTGATGTTGGAATGGGCAAAGGCCAACTCTTCCTACGTCTAATATAGAGCGGGCACACAGAGGCACGCACACGCACCTGTAACACCTGGCACGGGAAGAGAACAGCTGCTGGTAGTTTTAAAAAGTACGTGTGAAATCATCACGGGAGGAATATGGCATAGCGGTGTTGGTAGTTGGATCAGAAGTCAATAAGATGGTCAGATGGTCAAAATGTACCAGTAGAAAAGCTTGATCTTCCCAGCCTTGTCTCGTAAAATGTTTTGGCACACTATTTTCCATCAAATGAAAGCCTTTGCAATTGTGGGAGCAGTTTAACAATGAATGGGCTGAAGGTTAAAATGCGTGCGCTCACAGCCAGCGGTTGGGGTATGCCACAGACAGAAACTAATAAAAGTCTCTTTAAGGACAAAGCTTTGTCCCTCGGGGACGATGGGAAACATATTGTGGAGGAAAAACGTGGAGATTGGCTTGCCTGTCGGGGCATGCCTCCCCCTTGCCTCCCCTGTATCCAAACCGCTGGTGCTCACATGGTTTCTGTGCTGCATGGACGGGGTTGCTGTGGAAACCGTGTGAAGGGGTGCCCCGCCCTGGTTGGTGGTTATTCTCAGCAACACTCTCCAGGCAGCAGCCAATGGAAACCCTCCCTTCAATCCCTAGAACACAGTGGGGGGTTTGGAGAAAGGAGGTGAACAGAAGGGGGATGTACTCCCTCCCTCCATTGTGACATCAGGACTGCCTTGGGATCAGTGGAACTGTACAAATGGCAGCAGAATCTCATCGCTGTCAGTTGTGGTCCTGTCACTTGATTATTCTCTCATTTTTTGTCTTTCTTACACACTCGGACGGAACAGACACATGATATTCCTCTTTTTTTTTTGAAAGGCTTTAAATGTGAAGGTGTTCAGTGCTTAGCGGACCAGCTCAACTTTGAGGACTGCCTTTATGTGTGCTGTCATTATCGAACACTTTTAATCCTGAAAACAGCAATTATAGTATAAGCACAAAAATGAAACAACAGTAAGGAGAGGATATGGCGTAAGTGGAGTTAGTGCAGTAGCCACCACACACGCACACACACACACACACACACACACACACGACTCAGGTTTCCTTCTGTGTCCTTTCCTGGCCCACATGCATCTCAGCCCTGGCAGACCCCGATGTTCTGATTGAGGCACCTGACAGCCTTACTTCCAGGTGGCTCAGTGTCATTGTTTAGTTCTGTTGCCAATACCTCCCCTTGCCCCACACTTGCCTGTTCCAGGTCTCTGGCCAAAAAGCTATAGTGACAGAATGGGGACTTTCATGACTCACCTACAGTAAATATGTGCAGGTACAATGTGCTCTAGCCCATCAGCAGCTCTGAAGACCTGTATGTGAGCTTGTGTTACAGGACACCAGGTGATACAGTGAGGCTGACCCAGCCAGAAAGGTCGCAGATTGATCTTCTAGTAGGAGGCCTCTTCATCACAGTCCACCAGAAGGGAGAAGATCAGAATTTTTGCAGTGAAATATCAAGTTATTTTAATGGGCAAAGCTGCTGTTGATCACTTCCTACGGCAGTGCCAGTTGTGCAGCTGACTTGCCATGACCATGCACTTACGTGCATGTGACTCTGCTATTAAAACATCTCAACATGAGGAGCTATCAGTATGGCGGATATCACTCAGCATGATGGACATTCCCTGGCGAATCTGCAACATTTTCACATGTGACCCTTGAGGGACGTAGCGTTATGTGGGACAGCTTCTTACACTAGAACAAACGTGGAGTGAGATGTATTTAAACAACGTAAGGTAACAAGTTCCACAAGGACATCCTTAGTGAATTGAACTGCACATAACATAAACATAAAACCAGTGATGTCATGTAATGAAGTAATAATACTTTGTTACAGTACTTTATTTTTGGGGAGTATCTGCACTTTACTTGAGTTTTTAAATATCCGTCGACTTTTACTTTCAATACACAATTATTCTTAAAAAAGCATGCTTTTTACTCATTTCCCACTTGGCATTTTCATTGCTTACTACAAAAAAGGCTCCCAAGGTTTCAGTTTTCAGTCTGTGAGTTCAATGTACCAAGCTCAGGCAGGTCAAAATAGCAGCAGAAAGAAGCTATCATGAAAGCAGCAGCATCCTCCTCTAGCAGCAATTAATAGATGCAGGGAAAGGGAAGTGATGGGGCAGATGGAGAAATGATAAGGAGGAGGGAGAACTGCGTTTTTTGTGTTGCCTGTGTGTTATTGCTAAATGTTACAGATAAAGCGTTATAGAAACATTAGTTTCATTATGTTTAGTTCATTTCAGGTCTATTATAGTTCATTAAGTTTTAAAGTTCTCAGTTTTTACAGTGCTGTAAAGGATATATATGTTTTTGTTTAAATTTTAGGTGGTGTAATAATTAATAATTCAGAAAAGAAGGAGCTACAAAATACAATTTTGGAATTGAAATTCTGACTGCTTTTTTAATCAACTACTTCTTTTATTTTCAATACTTAAGTACACTTATTGAGAAACTCATTTTTATACCTACAATTAATAACAGACACTTTCACACTTTCACTTAAGTAATATTACAATGGGTGAGTTTGACTTTTACTTAAGGGATTTTATAGTAAAATGTCTGAACTTTTACTTAAGTGCGGCATGTGGTACTTTATACAACGCTGCGTAAGATGAGTACAATGTTACATAAAGGACGAAAATTTTATATAAAAGTAGGGGAGTAATATTTTCAAGTGGAATCTTAAGGAAGAGGCTGTGTTATTTTTACGGGACTGAAGAAGCATTTTGCCCTGTGTTGGGTTGGCGCCCCGCCCTGGGTGTCCCCTGCCCTGCGCCCTATATGCTCTGAGATGGGCTCCAGGCTTCCCCGCGACCTTCACCAGGAATCAGCGGTTAAGATAATGGATGGATGAAGAAGCATTTTTTTTTTCCACTGTATAACTTGTATATTAGATTAAGAGAAGTGTTGTTTAATTTTTTTCCCTGCCTAAACCAGTTCTGCCTTACGTCCAGGGAGGGATGCCACAGCCCTAGGGAGGGATGCCACAGCCCGAGGGAGGGATGCCATAGCCCTTGAGGAGCTACTTTAAAGCTGCACTACCTGTGCAGAAACTAAAATGGCCCCAAATAATAAGTAGAGCATGTGATAGTGTGATAGTGAAATATTGATTTATGTGCCTACAAGATTAGTAAAAATCCAATAAAATCCTTCTGTAAGTTAGCCTCAATCTTTGGTTAATTAACTCATACTCAATGAGACATTTCATGAGGGCTTTTTTAGCAGTTTGTGTGATTAAGGGAGCAGTGTGGCAATAGAAAGAACTGTCAGTTTGACTTTAGTGGTGCTTAGGCTTAGAGGGCCAGTGTAGCTTGTGGCTACTGTTCCCAGAACAGGGTAGTGTGTTGGTGTGTTACATAATATGTAAATGGATCCCTGTCTGCCTGACTGGATAATGGATTCTCCAGTGCACAAAGGAAAAAGAAACGAAATGGTTCACATGACAGAAGCCACAGAACCAGGGTCAGCCTGCCACTTGTTCCAGACAGGGTTTTCTCTGTCCTTGTGCCAGGATCCAGGACTGGCAGTGGCGAGCTTGCCCACGTGTTCCAGCAGTCAGTGCACTTTTCCAGTACCATTGTCAGATCCTGCCTAGCACGCAGCTTTCCAAAGCCAGATTGTTTTCAGCCACCGCATAGCATGCGAACTGTAGACTTGTTCGTTAGCAGAATCGGTAACCACTATTCCAGTCTTTGTCTTTCTGTTTTTGTTTTCATGCTTTTATTTTTCCCTTTTGTTTTGTCAACAAGTTTTGAAGGGCTAACAGAATGGATGGGTGGGAGATCTATCCTCACCAGGGCAAAGATAATAAAAATAATAGAGGCTGCAGTGACATGGGTTTGGCCCAACCATGAAATCAAGCTCTCCACAATGAAGTGACACAGCCCATTAATGCGTTGGCTGAGCCCAGCTTCAGCGTGCAGTCAAAGTGTCGTATGATCGGCAGCGTTTCGCAAAAGTTTCAGCAATGTTTCTGTAATGTCTCAGAAATGTTTCAGCCATGTTTCAGAAGTGACAATTCTGGAACAGACAGGCCAAAGGGAAGTTCGTCCAAATTCCACTCAGTCGTTCTCAAGTTTGTTTCATCAAAGTTTACAGCAGATAACATTCATTTCATTTTCATAAGTCATAACATGACATTTTTCACATAGTTTTTCTGCCATGTGCCTCACCACAATATCCTGGTACAACTTCCAGTGTGCATTTCATGTCTTTTCAAAACACTCTCTACTCTTGCTAGATGAAATGCTGAATTGTTAAAATAAAAATGCGCTGTACCAATGCATGAAATTACTAATAAAGAAAATAAATTTACACACAGTATGTAACATGTATATTCACACTACATATACATAAGGAATTTTTGGGCACCATTTTATCAACAGGTTAAAGGAAATCCTGAGGTTTGAAAAACACAGAAGTGCAAAGCCATTATTTATATGCGGAAACCAGCTCTTTGGCTGTGTTAGATGTTCCACAGAACCTCCACATGTTGCACTTTCTGGTCAAAGAAACCGGTTCCAGTTTAAACCTGCTGACTCACAGTGGTTATATTACATACCTGGACATTAGTTTTAAGTCATTAAGGTTTGTTACAGGTCAATACGTTTCACCTAAAAATATGTCAGGAAAAAAGATTACAAAGTAAAATGGGTTAAAAGTATAATAATAATAATTATTATTTTATTTTTTACATATGTACTGTATGTCTTCAACACAGCAGATTAAGTTATTTCTGTGAAAATAGTGTGTTTAAGATAAATGTACAGTAATTTGGTTAGTTAACTCAGTACAGAAGTTTTGAGTTTTTCCCCTAAGGAAAGGCTGAAGAGTACCTTCCAGTAACTGGCGCTGGTTTTTGTGCAAAATGTCTCTTGGCTATGTTCATAAACATTCAAGGGCACAAACTGACAATTTAATAACTAAATTATCAGTGGAATGACTCCTTTTTCTTCTTTTTCCTGTCATTGAGTTTGGGCTTTTTAGTAACGCACATGGAAACAATAGAGCATTCTGTTGTAGGTCCTACCCTGAGTTCAGGAAAAAACAATTGAGTAATTAATATTGACTTAGAAATGTTAAGAAATGTTCTTGGAAAATCTCCAGACATACAAAGTATAGCCTCTTGCGTGCGGCGAAACAAACGGGATAAAGGTTATAGGACACAACCTGTTTGGGCATATGCTGAAAATAGATGGACTGTGCAATTTTAACTTGTCCAAATCTCAGTTACTGTAAAAGACAAGTCAAAGGTGAAGAGCCATGTGGAATCAGGAACACAGGACATCCGTTTTTTCTGTCACAATGAAGTCACAAAGCTCAGATTGACTTGATTACCCCTTTAGACAGTATAAGTTTGCATAGAAAAATCAGCTGCATGGATTTCAGTGACTTTCACCACTTCCATCGAGACGAGGGATCACTTTATACTGTACTCTTATAATTGCCTGTAGCCTGTTGCTATAGTGATTCTCCTGGGTAATGCAACACATCACCCAGACTATCAGCTGTTCTTAAACTGTATGTTCTCCCAGTGCTTTGTTATATTGTGATTTCATCTTGGGGGTCCAGTGAGGACAAAGGTAGACATAACCTCATTTAATCAACCCACTCTTTCTATTGAGGGCTACAGTACAAACAAATTAAATAGACTAGTGAGAGGTTAAATTTCAGTTGGGTAATGTAGAAAATACAATTCTTCAGGATATGCATTCATTACATATGCTAAGCTTACCAGTGAGAGAGTTGAGTGCGATAAACCAGAATCCGTCATACTTGTGTTCGTTCTTCGGCTGCCAGGTGTCCTGCGTGGCCCTGTCACTACCACTTTTGTCACGTGTGACGCGCTTCCTATGGTAGTTGTTCGCCTGTTGGTAGACGATCACTGTGGCTGGATGGCAGTGACCCAGCAACAGACCAAGTGGGTACCGTTATCTCACACTGTTGCAGTATTTCACTTTCTTTTATTATTGTTCCTCCTGCCATTTAGGTAGATTAATATGACTCATAGGCTGCTTTCACTCAGTGCAAAAGCAAAGAGCAGCTCTTATCTGGTTAGGAAAACAGTGTTTAGGCCTAATGGTGGTTGTACTTGTTGAAGAGTGAACTGGTTGTATGCTGATTTAATACTGAGACAGCAAGGAAGCCTTTTAGGGTCACTGATGTGGTTTTTTCCAGACAGTTCTGGTGTAAGATGGAGTGTGGGGTGCCTACTTTGAAGTCTACCAGTTGTTAAAATAAGGATTTGATTAAATTAACTCGTAAATGTGCATGTGGTACTTCTGTCATGTTATGCCAGTAGTCATTTGGCTTAATTTTGCAAGTTTCTTTTTTTTCTATTGATGTTGACTTTTAACAGAAGCCATTTTCATGGCTCTTTTCATGGACTACTTTGATAGTTGTACCTTGCATCGTCTGTGTTATAAAACTAAAATCTTCTGGTTTGCCTGAAGTCAAGTGAACCACTGAGGATCAAGAGGAAGTCTTGTGTTCTCCAGTCAGTGTCTGGTTCAAGGTAGGGCAGCGTATGTAATGACCTGACAGTCTGTCACAGAAGAAGACGTTTAGCACAGCTAGTTTCTTCAGTCCTGCAGAGACGACCTTCTCACCTCCTTACGCGCTCCTGCTTCTCAGTTTGGATGCAGTTCATGGCAACGATTGGAGTGTCATTAAACTGCTCTCTGTGGTGAAGATATGAACTAGGTTTTTAATTGATAAGCTGTTCCTTATTCCACTCATGCATGCACAGACACACCTGCACACACGTCCAAATGCACGCATACACACATGCACACACAAAAACAAATAATGGCGCATGATGGTTAGCACTTTTGCCTCACACCTCCAGGCCTGGGCCCAATTCCCGCCTT